>JAIUZE010015337.1:0-14270 GCA_022085475.1 Heliosperma pusillum
GTCGAGTTTCGGTTTTGTTTCGGGATTTACGATGACTCGGGAATCGTTAAATGACGTTCGGAATTAAACCGTAAAAGTTATTCGTTAAATTCCGAATAAATTCAAAATAATTATATTAAATTATGATAAATCTTAATAAATCTAAATAAAAATAAATCAAAAATATTATTTTTTTAAATAAAATTTCGGTCTTCAAACTTATGAGGCGAGTCGGGAAAAAGTCAACGGAAGTCAAAGTCGACTTAAAAGTCGAGAAAATTCAAAAATGACTTAAAAGTCAAGAAAAATTTATAACGACTTAAAAGTCAAGAAAAAGTCAATGACGACTTTTAAAAGTCAAGGAAAAGTCAAAGACGACTTAAAAGTCAAGAAAAGTCAAAGATGACTAAAAACGGTCTTTTCATGGAATCCCTCAAAAATTCCAAATACGAACGCGGAATTTCAAAATAAGACTCGGAACGAAAATTTCTATTTTAAAAACTTAAGTTCTACTGAAAAGTGTTAGTAAATATTTTTACTAGAAAAATTGGGTACTTTTCGGGTTGTTACATGTGTTCCAGGCCGGTGGATGGACCGGCGGCCGGTGGGCCGGCCTGGAGCACCATATCATGCAAAACCCAAATTTCCAAAGAAGTTTCTGATGTGTTCCCAGCCGGTGGTCAGACCGGCGGCCGGTCGACCGGCTGGGATCACCTCTTCACCCGTGAGCTTCCAAAGCTCAACCAATTCAATCCAATTCTCATATATATTTCTAATAATCATCAACAATCAATATATATCATCAATATTCATCATATTACATCATTTACTAATCATGGCATGGATTCTAATCTTCCTAATCGTATTCTAATACGATTTTCTAGCACATAAACATGTAAAACACGTAAGTAATACCGAGTAACCCTTCACCGTTACCTTTGAGCGTCTCTAATGATCGTCAAGCTCCTCTTCGATAAGAAAATAGTCTTTGTCGGGATCTTGGAGGTCGCCACCTACAATTAGATCGCAAAAAGATGAATAAAGTTCATCTTGAGAAAGACGGAATGCTTAAAAAGCGAGAAAGACGATAATTTTATTATCAATACGGATAGAGGAAGGTACGGGATGAAGAATAAGACGAACTTACGTAAATTCTATCGAGTAACGAAGAAACTACGCCAATTCTAAGCTTGAAATCAAAGAGGGAAAAAGTTGCTTAAGGAGGAAGAAAGAAAATGTGTTTGATTTTTGTGTGGAAATGAAATATTAGGTTAAGGAGTATGAGTTGTGTGAGTTATGAAGGAAAAGTCAAAGACGATTTCCAAAGTCAAGAAAAGTCAAACTAGACTGAAGACGGGATTTTCATGAAATCTCGCAGAAATTCCAAATACGAACTCGGAAATTCCAAATTCGACTCGAAACATAAAAAGCTAATTTAAAACTTAAAATTGCTGAAAAGCTTTCGTAAAATATTTCTACTAGAAAAATAGGGTACATTCCCGGGTGTTACAAATAAGACCTTCTTGAATAGCATCACGAACAAAGTGTCATAAGGCTATTTTGATGTGTTTGGTGCGCACGTGAAAAACAAGGTTGTGAGCGATATGTAATGCGAGTTTGCTATCACACGAGATAGGAGTGGTGAGAAAAGCTTGACACCCAAACATTCCAACAAACCACGCATCCACTTTATTTCACATGTAATAGCTGCAAGAGAACGATACTCGGCTTCGGCTGACGAGAGCGGCACCGTAGGTTGTTTCTTAGTCTTCCACGAGACCGGAGAAGCACCCAGAAAAACTAATCAACCTGTCTACGAGACACAATGCATTATATTTATCAACAGTTCCATCATCTAAATAAATTATAATCTAGGGTCCAAATATCCCAAATTAAATACTACTCGTAATAGTTAATAAACTATAATCTACAACACTTTTTCCCCAATTTATATGATATTTATCAACAATTCCACCATCTATAACAATTTTCCCCAAATTCTACGCTAGTAACAATAATCAAACTCAAGATAATCAATATAATCTAATCTATACAATATAACTCAATTTAATAAGATTAATCTCAACTTAATAATCAAACTAACTAACATAATCATAATAATTACTCAAAACCTAACTTAAAAGATGATTAGTGATAATCACAAAACTATATATGAAGATGACTTACAAGATTAGAAAAGATGAAATAGAGATCTAGAAGATTGATCTTCTCAACAAATCTAAAGCAAGATTAAGAAGTAACTAGAGAGTAATTATGGAGTAATTAAAGAGTTAATGAGAGGTTACATGTTACTAATAAGAATAAGGAAGGATTACTAAGAAATAATAATTCTATTTATATTAATAAGACACTCGACGCGTAACAAAACAGAGTCGCGTTGAACACGACACTTACTCAGTCGAGTAACTAACACGCTCGACTGAGTAACCTCCCACTCGACCAAGTCGTACCCTACTTCGATCGAGTAAAC
This sequence comes from Heliosperma pusillum, assembly GCA_022085475.1. Classification (NCBI taxonomy): domain Eukaryota; kingdom Viridiplantae; phylum Streptophyta; class Magnoliopsida; order Caryophyllales; family Caryophyllaceae; genus Heliosperma; species Heliosperma pusillum. The sequence goes on from JAIUZE010015337.1 coordinate 2,471, forward strand.
ACATATGTGGTGAAACCAAAACATGCAACTCTATCCCAATCGACCGAGTAGCATCCTACACGACCGAGTAACACCAACTCGTCTGAGTTTCATTCGTCGACCGAGTAACCCCCGCACTCGGCCGAGCACACACCAAACTCGACAAAGTTATCTCACTTGGGTGACTGGCCTGGCCGAGTAACAATTCTAAAAGCCTATAGTATTACAATCCCCCCCCTCCCTAAAAAGAACTCCGTCCTCAAAGTTCAAACACGCACACGCGCGCGCACACACACACCGACAAAACCGCAACTAAACCATGCACCGCCACAACTATCCTTCAAGTACCAACACTTCAACACACAAGGCATCCAAACAAAACCTCTCAACGTCAACACAACAACAATTAGATGCCAACTATCAACCAAAGACAAAACAATAATAAAATCTACAATATGAAAGACTAAAACAAAGCAAGAAACTATATCCCCCCCCCCCTCGCCCTTTTACAATCAAGGTTACGCCCCCGTAACTGAACATACCTGCTCGAAAGGATGGGGGTAGCGCTTTCTCGTCGCGCATCCTCGACCTTTCAAGTAACTTCTTCCACGATATGCTTGGACCATAACACCTTCACTAAACGAGTCTCGCTACCATGAGTCTCACCTTACGGCCCAAAATCTCCTTTGCCACCTGATGAACGGTTTTTGTCGCACACCGCTCAAGCAAAAACAATTTATAAAACCCAACTAATGCGATAGCGGAAGTCAGGGTCGAACCACAAAGAATGGAGGGGTCAACTACCAGCTTGAATGTGTCCTATTCTAGCCTAACAAGAATTTAGTGAGGGGACTAAAAACTACTAAACGTTAAAAGCAACAATTAAAAGCAAATAAAAACAACAAATAGAGCCTAAAACGAGAAAGATTGGATTTTTATCGAATAAGAGAGAAAACTAGGGTGAGTGGGTTCATATGGGTAGTAAAGTCGGGTGAAAAAGCCGGGTTTAATAGTTGAAGTGTCGTCTAGTCTAGGAAAGTGAATCGAGGCTATCGGTCTTACAATTCCTCCTCAAACCGACTCTAACTAGATATCACGTCACTAGGTACGGCTTGCCAAACTAGCGGTTCTACGAAAGACCACGACTTTTGATCTTATGGTAATCGAAACAAACGAGAGAATCATGCAAACTCAAGTAGGCATTTCATCAAACATGTTATAAGCATAGCATGGAGACAAGACAATAATCAACTATTAACCCCAACAAGAATACATTAACTCATACTAGAACCCATAATCCCCCACATAACCCTAGCAAGATTACTACTCACTCATATTCAAAGGAAATTCAATATTAACTAAGGATTGCAAAAGGAAATCAACAACAATAAACATCTTCTAATTAACAATGAAAAGATAACAAGAATTGAAATGAAAACTTAATTAAAGACAAGATTAAGTAAAGGAATTATACCAACTTGGAAAAAGATGAGAACTTAAATATAATAACCAAGATTTTGTCACCAATCTTTGAATACAAACCAAGTTCCAACACTAAACCAAGTTGCAATTACTAATTAACCAACTAATTATCTTAATTATGGAAGATTAATAGAAGATTAAATACTAATTCTATGAGAGTTTCAGATCTAGGGTTTCGTGCCCTCTAATTACAAAAGAGGCTCTATTTATAGGTTTACAAAATGGAGGAAATATAGGCTTCGAAAGACTTCATGGATTGGCAAAGTCACGACCGTGAAAGGAGTTTCACGGTCGTGAAAGCAGTCTCACGACCGTGAAACTCAAAGTCACGGTCATGAGATAAGTGGCAGGGCAGGGTCTTTGATATATATATGATTATTTTAGACCGTTTTCCCTCTTTATTTTCTTATATTTCGTTGCATTTAGTTTAGTTCGGCGTCGGTTTTATCGTATTTTGGCCCCCATTCCTTGTACTCCCATATCATTTAATTCCGTCTCATTTTATAGGAAATATGTTAAGACAAAGACGAGACGGGATGAGAACCGAGAAACCGTCACAAAACTAAACACAAAAAAGAAAATAAGAAAAGAAGAAAGAGGAAGGTCGGAAGTGGAGTGCCAGCCGGTGGTGCCACCGGCAGCCGGCCCACCGGCTTGGCCACCCACCCCCAAGAAAGAGCCGAGAAAAATGGCAATTGTCAGGCCAGCCCAGCCGGCCAAGCCCACCGGCAGCCGGCCGGACTGGCTGGGTCGTGTATTGCGGAGGAAAATGACGAGAAATAGGCAGTGGCCTCCAGCCGGTCAGGGCCACTCAGGGCCACTGGCAGCCGGTCCGACCGGTTGGGGCGCCCTTGGAAGAGAGGAAGAGCAAGAAAGACGGAGGAAAGTCAGAGGTGCTCAGCCTATCCAGGCCACCGGAGGCCGGCTGAGCCTCCCCTTGTCCGCATTTTGATTTTTCATATTTCTTTTCTTCTTTTGACTCCCTAATCCTACCAACCTATAAATACCCCCTCCCAATTAACCCTAGACACACAACCCTAGACACAAGAACCCTAGTAATTAATAAGAAATATCTCCTTAATTAGTATTCTAATCTCTCTTAATTAGTGACAATTACTCAATTTCCTAGTTAGTTATTGTTAGATTTAGTCTTTCTCCTAGTTACTAGTGAAGATTTGGGTTGTAATTTGAAGACAAGAGGAGACTCTTATTTGATTAGTAATCCAAGTTTCAATCTTTCTTACAAGTTTGGTACAATGTCTCATCTTTATTTCATTAATTGTCTTCTAATTACTTGTTCTTGTTTATTTACTTAGTTTTCATGTTGAATATGTCTTCTCTTGCTTATTTCATATCAAAGTATCCATCTTTAATGCTTTCCTTCATTAGTATGAGTGAGTAGTGTTAGACTAGTGTAAGATGGGGGATTTAATGTGAGTTTATGGGTCGATTATGGTAATTGGGCATAAAGATTAAGTCTTTTGGTAGTCTACTTGTTTTGTGCACACAAGGTGTTTGTTGAAATGCTTGAATGAGTAATTTGAGTTTTTCTCATGTTTTATTGCTAGTTTGAGCAAGAGCTTAGACTTGTATTGTTGTTGTTGTGTGTGTTGGATGTTTAGGGGGAGGTTAGGGCGAGAACCCAATCGAACCTTAGACTAGGGCTCGTCTCGCATCGAGAGTTGGAGGCTTGCCCTTTAACCCGTCTTACACCGAGAGGTGGAGACATGTTTAGACTATCTTTAGACTAGTCCCAACCCCCACCATAATTGACCTATGCTTGTATTAATGAACCCATCCACCCTAGTTCCTTTTTATTATTGTCTTACATCGCATCCTTGCCTTCTTGTTAGTCTAGTTTATGATTAATCCTCTTCAACTTGCTATTTGCTAGAACTAAACTAGAATTTGATTAAACCACCTTAGAACCATAATTACCGTCCCTTGGGATACGACCCTTGCAATATCCAACGATAACTCGTCCGCTTGCGAGGTTAAGTAAAACTCACATCAGTCTTCTTTCACGAACAAGTCACGACCGTGAAATGAGTTTCACGACCGTGACTTCAATTTTACGACCGTGAAATGAGTTTCACGGCCATGAGCTGAAATGCTCGAAAATCCATCTTCTTGGAAAGGCATCTCACGACCGTGAGATACCTTTCACGCCCGTGAAATGCTGCTTTCCCTTCTTCCTTTGCTTGACTTTGTTGCTTCCTTCCCGGTTTCGCTTGCCTTGACTCGGGAGGGCTTTGGCGCATCGAGTAGGCCCCCCCAAGGGTATGTGGGCCCCCCAAGGTATGTCGTGGGTCTTCCAAGCGATTCACCTTCTTCTTTGTCGATCAAAATTTGGCAGAAATCGCCTAAAATGGCGGTTTACCTACAAGAACACGATAAAAACGCGAAATGTGCTAGAAGAAGGTAAAACACGTAGAAACGCTCTCAGGGAGCGTTAAAGGCAAGCAAAACGAGGCAAAAAGGGGTGGAAAAGTAGGGTGAAATGACACTATATAACCACCTCTTCATAGGTAAGAGCTTCATATACTTCAATCGAATCTGTCTCCAACATGTGAAGGATCGCTCCCATATTTCCTCGATTGCGATACACGAAACATATTCTGCACCTTCTAAAGAGCCAACAGTAGATCCAACCGATACGCCACTTCCCCAACACGAACTAAAATTTCAAACGGTCCAATGTATTTCGAGCTAAACTTCCCTCTTTTCCCAAACCTCATCACCCCTCTCATGGGTGAGACCTTCAACAAAACTATATCCTCAGCCTCGAACTCGATGTCAAGACGACGTAGATGGACATAACTCTTTTGTCGGTCTTGAGCCGGCTTCACCTTGAGCCTAATTAACTTCACTTGTTCCACCATTTATTGTATCATTTCTGGACCCAAGTCTACCTTTTCTGAACTATCGTCCCAGCAAATTGGATTTCGACACTTTCTTCCATACAATCCTTTGAAAGACGGGAACCCAATACTCGAATGCAAACTATTATTGTAGGAGAATTCCATCAAGTCCAACCGTTCTTCCCAAGAGGCACCAAATTCTATCACACAAGCCCTAAGCATGTCTTCCAAATTTTGAATCGTCCTCTCTGTTTGCCTGTCGGTCGCTGGATGAAAAGTCGTGCTCATCTTTAATTGAGTGCTCAACGAGTCTTGAAGTTCTTGCCAAAATCTCGATATAAATCTTGCATCATGATTCTATACGATGTCCTTAGGCACCCCATGTAGCTTCAAAACACGCCTCCGGTATGCATTCGTTAATTCGATCTTGTTCCAATTGCTCTTCAACGGTATAAAGTGGGCGGACATGGTCAAGCGATCCACTTTTGAAGTTTTGAGTCCTTGTCAAACCTACAACAAAGACCATGGATATCGACTCCCAATTCCACTCCAGAACTTCTATAAATTGCACATTCCCTTAAGGTCTTCTATGCTCGATTTTCATCTTTTGACAAGTTAGACAACGATCAACAAACTACGCCCATCCTTCATCCCCGACCACCAAAACGTCTGCTTCAGATCTTTGTAAAGCTTATCTCCACCAGGATGAAGAGAGTACGACGTACAATGAGCCTCCGCCAAAGTCTTGTTCTTCATCTCTTCATCGGCCAGAATGCACCACCTCATATCAAATCGGACACGTCACAATTATAAAGAAATATAGGGAAATTTTAAAATAAGACGGAAATAGTCATCTGAGTTGGATAATGGAAGCAATTTTTGGCTTAAATTCAACTTAAGGTATTAATTGTAGATACAAAAATATTATAAGAGTAATTTCTTTTTCTGTTTTTTCACTAAAAATAGGGTACACTTTAAAAGCCCGATCTTTAATTTACTCTACTACAAACTAAATACAAACTTGAAGGATTTTTAACCCGAGCATTACTAGCTCAAAATTGATTCATATTTGACGAGGCATGGAACAAGCTCATACTCGTGCTCTCGAGCCGAACCCGAATTTCAATTGAACCTATTATATCCTTTTGGGGCGCTCATTTAGTTATTTGCACAATTGGACAACTCTTTTTTTAATTTAAGTTCAACTCCTATAGATTAAGTTCAGTTAAGTTCAGTTTTTATAAGTCTGATTCAACTCCGGTAAGTTGAGTTGACGTTAGTTCAACTCTTATAAATCAATCAATTCATACCCAATTTTCTATAAGTTTAGCTCATATATGGTCATTTCATCTCCTATTACTACAGTTCAGCTCTTACTCCGTATAAGTTTAATTTAGTTCAATTTAGTTTCTATAAAGAATTATATCAGCTTTCATAAGTTCAACTCAGCTCAATTTATTATAAGTTCAACTAAGCTCAGTTTAGCAAAATTAAAAGAGCATGGCCTTAATATAATTCATTAGGGATTATTTGATTAGGGGGTTACATAAAATGGGAAGGGAATTTCCTTACTTGTTCGTTTAGGCCATTTTCCCTTACCGTTTAACCAAAATTGAGTTTAAGATTATCCCCATCCCTCTTTTCACATCTTAGGCTATGTTCTTTTCGGTGGAAAAGATTTGAACTGAATGAAACTGAATTGAGTTGATAATAATTAATAATAACGTGGACATCACCCCGCGAGGGGGTCGAGCCACTTCGGACGGCCTCACGCCATGCCCGATCGAATTAAACCTTTGAAGAGTCGTCGCCAAATTTTGTGAAAACTTGGAACTATACCAGCTTACTCTACACCCTTCATCAAGGAGCACAAAACAATTTGATATCGAATTATTAGAGAACAAAGCTTTAGAACTTATTCTCTAATCATTCGAAATTGAATGACCCTCCCAATCCAATGGCCTTAAACGGATCTAGAAACCATGCATGAAGATTGAGTTCGGGGTGAAGATACGTGTTAAAAAACTCATTAACAGGACACCTAACTCCGCCTGCTTCATAACGGCCTCTACTAAGGCAAGTGGTGGTAAGAGATAATGGCATAACTATCTCGATGAATGAAATGCAATTCATTGGTTTAATCCTAGCCATGTAAATGTTTTTTTTGTCGATTTAATGCATTTAAACTATTTAACTTTTAGCACGAGAGTTGATTTGAGATGAGCATAAAGTAAAGCAAACACGGTTTAGGGCCAAACCGAACTTTAATTGAACCGATTCTAGCCTTGTGGGGCCGCTCATTTACTCATTCTCACCTCTAAGGCTCTAATGCTCCATCTCCTCCAGCAATCCAAAACACTGTACCGCCTACTAACAAATTCAAAATTGAAACCCATATTACCGAACACGCCATTGAAGGCTGAACTCTGAAGCAGAGCACGACACATCAATCTCCAATGGCGGCCCTCCCAGTTGACGACAGAGACCTCGACGACGCCGCACTTTGGGCCGTTATCGACTCCGCTGCCGCCGCAACCGCCGCCTCATACTCTCCCCTCACCACCGCCATCTCTCGCTACCGTAAACCCCTCACTCCAACCACCTCCAAATTCCTCTCTCCTCCGCCACCGTCGTATCACCACCGCAACAAACACTCGATTTCTCCAATTTCCGACGAATTTCGGCGACCGGAGAAAATACTCCGGTCTTCGTCTTCGTGCATTTCTGAGCTGAGTAATACAAGTCCTCGTTCCGCCACTGCTGTCAATCGCTGGCCGATTAATCCGCTGAGTCCTTATGTTCAGGAGAATGTTTCGCCGACAATTGTTGATCGTCGTGTTGATAATGATGATGATAAGGAGAATTTTACGCATTGTTTATCTGGCCGATATCCTACTCTTTCGCTCTTTAAAGATTATCAAAAGGCTGCTATGCAGGTCTGTTGATTACCGCTTTAATCGATTAGTAAACATTTGTTAATCTTGTGATTCATTTCAATCGATTATTGCCTCTCAATTTATTCTGTATTACTAATTGTTAAGGTTTAGATAACCTGCATTTTCAATTTGTTTACTTTTCGATTTTATGTGATTTTGCTCATATTTTGAATTTTACCGCTTTATTAAAAGATTTGTTGATCTATGTCAGGTGTGAGTGAACTCTGTAGTTTATTGTCTGTTTTACTTCTCGCTTTTGTTTTTCCTTGTATTGCATCCAACCCCCTTACCTCACCATAGTCGGGAACATTTGAGGTAGCATCGTAGCAGCCAGCACAGCAGGCTTACTCGATGGACTAGCAGTGCGACTCATAGAGTCATAGACCATGAATATCTTCAAAGAATTGAGTTATTCTCCGTGTCTCTTTTCTTTGCATTACAACATCAACAACGCACAAGAAAATTACAACTTCTTAAAAACATTGTATCCCAAAATTCTTCTACTGACTAATTACATTCACGCTTAGTGCAATAGGACAATAGCTACTCATGCTTAACGTGTTACTTTAGCCTTGAGTCTTTGACTGTAGAGATAATCGAGTACTCAGGTACCTTAGCATTCCGCAAGCATTGCTGAGATAATTATGATTTGTGAGTTATTTACATAGTGAGTTATAGGTTGATACTTGACAGCTCATTAGTCCGTGATCCTAGAGAATTAGTCAGGAGTTAGTTACGGGCATTAGATTAGCTTGAATAAGAATCCTCTAGCAACAAGATGTATATATTGGAAGTTAGATTACTCGTATAGCATACATTTTCATTTCCTCAATGTTACATTACAATCACAGGGAACAATCAGTACAGATACAAAACATTATATTCTGAAATTTCTCCTCATCAAGCCTTTGAGGAACGATCTGCCAAAGCTTCCATGCTGATGTCTCAATGAAATCACTGTTCGTGCATAAGGCGTTACTGTAGCCTCGAGTCTTTGACTCTTGAGACATACATAGCTTGATGATATTATGAGGTACCCTGATCAGTGAGTTGTTTTAAGTCTGGGCTTTTAAGTTAGGCTTCATTGCAGCTGTGTGTATATTAAAGTCTACCTTCTTTTGGCTGTTTCGGCATAGAAGTAATTTAGAGCTATATCCTCTTTTGGCTTAAATAGCGTGGACTCCATCCTCTGCAGTTTTTATCAAGTTACTATTAATTGTCACATCTAGTTACCAGTTTACCACTGTCATTACACATACCATCCTCAATATAAGCTTATGTGTTACTGTTTTGTTCATTTGTTAATTTCTTCTGTCAAGTTCTTCTCATTCGAGATCATACATGAACGACATCACATAAAGCTACCACATGCTCAGTAGTCTTTTCCTGCCAATCTTTAATGCCTGCTGCCATTTAGTTTCCCTGCTAGAAGCTGTTGTTCGCTAGCCTCATACTTGATAAAGACTTGTTGATTTTTGCACTCGTGGAAAATGTACTTGGGTAATATTCACTTACTGTTGATCAATCTGCAAGAGTTGAATGTAAAGTTGTAAACTAGTGATGGTCAGATTATATGGTCTTTTGTGCTTGAGAAGTCAGATTATATGGTCTTTTGATCTCCTCCTTAAGATGAGAACATGCTTGAGAAGTCAGATTATATGGTCTTTTGTGCTAATATATAGTCTTTTTTTTGTGGTCTTTGTGATGCCCAGGTTCTTGAGAAATCAGATTATACCATGATATCTGGGAATCCTTATATAAAAAAGTCAGGTACTTGGCAATTAGATACTATCATGTATACCTCTTCTCTTTTCCGCAAGCAAATGATGAAAGTACTATTGTATATACACGAAGTTACCAATATATGGAGTATCTTTTATAGGTTGGAGGAAGATAGCATTTTACTTCAATGTATCGTTTGAAATCAAGGACAAAACAATTGAATTTGATGACAACCGCAATGTTCAACGTGCTGAATTTGTAATCCGTGCATCTATGCTGTAAGCGCTGCTTAAGTTTGACATTATGAAAATTAACTACTGTCATTTATTGCATATTTCGATCTGATATTTGACATTGTTTCTACTAGAGGTGGTAGGTTTTCTGATGGATGGGGTTCCTGTGAACGTCGGGAAAAGAAGTTTATGAAGCCCAACAATGATATACCCAGTACAGCCGAAACCAGAGCGAAGAACAAAGCATGCCAGGTTTCACTTCTGTCCTATTCCATTATCACTGGTCTTGTTAATATTTTCCGAAATATCCTCCTTTTGAAAGAGCAAATAGGGATAGATTATATGGTGACATCTTCTATGGAGGTTTATTCCATGGTGGTGCATCATCATCTTTAACTATCGATTCTAATTATTTATACAGAAATCCTTTTATCCTATTGCGGTTTTATTAGCGACCTAGCGGAAGCAATTTGATATTTGATAATTTGAATCAATTGTTAGTTGTGACAACCTAATTGCGGTTGCTTATTACCTGATGCGGTGCTAATAAAATTCATTCCTATCTCGGTCAAGACGTAGGATTTTGACCCAAATTTAACACCATAAAATTTAAATCTACATTTTGCTTGTGGTGAAGTAAAACACACATTCACTCTGTTATTTGTCAGAGTACAATATTCAACAGTATAGCTTCTCGCTTTGTCATCATTCGTTATATGTCACTTGAGAAAGAAAATGGGAAACACTTTCTACTGCAGAGCCAAGAGAGACCTGCCATGAACTTTCACTACTCGCAGTGAAATGTCCGGTATATTTAAGTGACTTAAAATTGGTGGTGTGTTACTGCAGGACCTGATAGGCATTGGCTCAAGCTGGTGCAAGTCATAGCGATTCTCCTAGCCTGCGATAGTCCTTTCATCTGTTATAAGTGTTAGTTGTTCTTGTAGTAAATTTTCAGAAAGGTACAAGAGGCTGTTATTGCTTTGTAAATTTATATTGAGAAGCAATAGTTTAGACAAAGGATCAAAGAGAAATATAAAGCATGTAACAATCAGATGTAGTATATACATTTGCTTCAATTTTCGGCTGAAGTGAGAATGAAACAGTGTATTGCATAGTATATGGTTCAGTGCTCCAGACATCACCATCAATCCCCATGGCCTATTCATCGCGACAGTTTTATGCTTATGTTTTTAGGTTTTGCGAGTATTCAACTCTTTGGCTTGTTTTGCAACATTCATGCCAGTCACAAAGCCACTTTATATGTTTACAGCTGATAATTATTAATGTTATAAATATTGAGATCAAATGTAACATTACCTTTGTGTTGAAAACAAGAGATGATTTCTGATGTCCTGTAATAATATAGTTAAATAATTGAAACTGTATTGTTTAATTACAACTGCAACATTATTACTAGCATATTTTGGCAAGATATTTATTTGCCTAGCAATCACATTGACTATCCAAAAGACAACTATGACAAAAAAAAAAAAAAGAGAAAAAAAAAAAACAAATTTATGCTCATGAGTGTTTTAGAACAATTGCTTAAAAGGTAATCTTGGAGAGTTGCAATGAATTTAAGATTAACAAACTTATAAGTTTTAAATAATCCATGTAAACTCAAGATTTAAAAGGGTGTAAGGTAATACATCCAATGTATAATTTTTTTTTTTTTTTCGTATAGGCATATCACCTAGTATTACATTTTTCCTTTTTTCATATGCAAGCCTTATTCAATTGACTCAATATTTGCTACAGTTAATACTCATAAGCTAGCTTAATTTGTTACTGCCTCCGTTCCATTTGCTTATCACGTATGCCGATGCTCATTTTGGTTTGCTTATTTCTTTAGTTACATATTACTAAAAATTATAAAACTTTGATATTAATCTTGTTCTCGGTACGACAATTGAAACAAAATCTCACATGACTATCTTTTATGTTATATATAGGAAAAGTAAACGTATACAATCAAATGGAACGGGGAAAGTACTATGTAATCTCTATCATGATTCATGAATCATGAGTTCATTTTCCTTCATTGGTCCAGATTTCATTCTTGCGTCATCAAACGGTACTAATTTTATGCATAAAAATTAAGGGATAATGGAGTTTAGTGGGGATAATATTATTAAATGGGTTTGAGATAGAAAATAGTCTTTGCATTTCCTAAAAGAAATGATCCTATTAGTGACGATAATATTATTAAATGAGTTTGAGAGAGAAAATAGTCTCTGCATTTCCTAAAAGAAATGAAAATTCTAATTCATAATCTTCACCATTGCATGCCGGACTAAAAAGGGTAAAAATTTGGTAGACATGATGAATTATTGTGAAAGGCACAATACAAACATATAATGAAATCAGAATTGAGCAAAGTACTGGGAATATATTGGCTTGTGGTAAATTTTATTTAGTGTAATTTTAATGAAATGCAACAAAGAATTGAAGAAAATCTGGTTTCAGATCTATATTTGTTTCTACTGCTGCCAAAAAAAAAAAAAGATGTATATATAACAAGAGGCCCTCAACAATTAACATTTATATATCAGAGATCCGTATCGCTACGTTTGGGGTCCTTATC
>JAIUZE010015338.1:0-33753 GCA_022085475.1 Heliosperma pusillum
TTTTTATTAGTATATTTATATTTAATATATTTATTTATTAGTATATTATTACGATTAATTAATGGAAATGTTAGTATTACTAACATTTATTATTATTATTATTATTTTTATATTATATTTATTATTTTAATAATATATTCACTATATTATTATTATTATTATTATTATTATTATTATTATTATTATTATTATTATTATTATTATTATTATTATTATTATTATTATTATTATTATTATTTACTATTATTAGTATTTATATCATTTATTTTATTATATTATACTTATATTATTAATTCTTTAGATACTTTTGTTAATATATTTATTACTATATTATATAATTACTAATAGTGTTATCATTTATATTAATATTTTATAATAATATTATTATATTTTATTAATATAGTATTATACTAATGTTTAATATATTATTATTATCATTTATAATATTATACTATTAAATTATACTTATCATATTAATTTAATTACTATTTTTAATTTATTTATTATTATATTATATTATTATTAATAATTAGATAAGTAATATTAATATTTTACTATTATTATTATTATTATTATATTATTATTATATTACTATTTTATTTTTATATATCTTAATATATTATTATTATATTATATTAGTATAATATTATTATTACTAATGATTAATATTATTATAATATTTATTATTGTATTATTATTGTCATAATTTTTTTATTAGTTCAGTTCAGTTCAGTTCAGGTCCATTAAGTTCAGTTCAGTTCAGTTCAGCTCCAATAAGTTCAGTTCAGTTCAATTCAGTTCAGTTCAGACGATTTCAGTCCAAAAGAACAGAGCCTTAGAGGTTAATAAGAATGGATTTGTAATCCATCACCCATTAGACACAAAAAATTATTTCAGGAATGGCAAAGTTGGAGATCGTATTAATCATTTTACTCCTCTTATGATAGAAAAGATGGATAGAATCATGCAAAACAAGTTCGAAGGTACTGGTTTATCCATCTAACTTGCTTCCTCAACACCGTTAAGTCACATAATAAGGTGTCGCCCACTGGCCAAACAAATGGGGGCTAGTAAGGACGTTCGCCTCTATAAGATAACAAATGGGGGAATATTTCCCTCTCTTTGATATTGTGTGTCCAAACTCATTTTCATGTCTGCTACTCATACTCTGTTCTTCTTATATCTTTCTCCGCATTTATTTCCTTGTTCCGAGTAAAGAAGAAAGGCAATTTTATATTACTTTTTCTTTTCAAAACTCTTACAATAAAATTTGCATTTTGCTTATGTATGTTATTTGTAGTTGCTATGATATGTAGTCCCACATATTTCTTGATCTACATTTTCTTCTACCGAAGTTACATGTAATTCTGGTGCTATTGGGAGTATGAACCTTGTTATGAAACGAAGAGAGAACATTTCTTAATTGAGATGGCCACTATAATTACGAGTAGTTTTTATCGATCTAAATCAATTTTGTACTCCGATATGTTAACATATCTTAGTTATATTTGTTCTTCAGGCTGAGTTAGCTTCGACGCGTATATTATATATTATATATATATATAACCAAATCATAAGTAACACGGAACTTGTCACCTTCCTGGAACAATATATGCAGGAAGATACTAAAAAGACAGGGCGAACATACAGCATATAACTAGTCATAAAATGCCAATGCTAGTGCATCAAGCTGAATTCAATAACTAGTCATAAGATTTTAGAAATCAATCTTGATATTCATCAGTTATGGAACTTTTGTACCGTTTCACAACTCTTCCCCTATTATTTATACGCACTTGTGGCATAAGTGCACCTGGTAGGCTGATATGATTTGTTGGCGTATGTAAGGTGCTAGTATTGCTGATGATTTGGATGGAGTTGTCCGCATACGATCTACTTTCTTTCACCAGCATATGGTTGGCATCGGATGTATCGCAAGCCATGTAGTGGCGCTAGTATTATTAGGTTTATTATTTGTTTTTATGTTGTATATATCTGGATGTAACTATGACTCCAGAAGCCAAAATATTCTGTAGTTACGTCTTTTTACCGTTAACATAAAAGCCCATGCTTTAGAAGACTCGACCCCCATTATCAATTATTTTGAAGAGACTGTCGAAACATTTCTCTGCCAGAAGAGAGAGCTGCCATAAGTAATTAAGTAGTGTCAAGACTGCCAACTTAGATTATGGAAACAACACAACATAACAGAAAGAAAAACAAAAACAATTACCTGTAAGGGTGTGGTTCTTTCCAAATCTTGAATAAAATAATCTTCCAAATATTAAATCCTCAAAATAATATTTTCGAACTGAAAGAAGATTATTTTATCATAGAATTTCGTTCAAGATAAAATTATTTTAACAAATATTTTCCAAATCTCACGAAATATCTTCGAAAGGGACTCAGGTTCAAGCCTCCCCAAGACCAATCTTGTAGAGTATTTATGGCTTAAGGCTATACCTTCTAAATTTTGAGATTATTTGTCATCTTCGGGGTACGACACAACATATTATCTAACCAATTCAGTAGTGCCGAAAAACCATTTAAATTTTCACTCAATTTGTGAGAGATTGAATAATAAGATGTTCATATAATTAGCATGTATTTGAGTGATATTAGTAAAACGGTAGTATCATAGGTAGTGCATTATCATTGCCCTATATTTAACATTTATAATATTAGATCATTATTCATTAGGTCGTGACACTCGTGTTAAACTCAATAATGCAAGATATACTAAATTATTACTAATACTTGCAAATTATACGCTTCTTTGTTGATTATTACGAGATATATTTAAATATATCTACTCGCTGGAATCGATTCACAATGAGTTCTTGTGATTCATGAGAAGTAGCAAAACTAATACGGAGTATAAAAGAGACTAAAATCAAATGTAGACCTCAGCAGATCTTGACAATCATTCAGAAAGAAATGCTTCCCTAATAGGGTGTTCCCTTGATCCGGGACTCGGATCGGACCGGACAAAACTCTCAAGTTCAAAGATCAAATAAATGGTCAAATGATGGACTTGAAACCGGATCAAATTAGTATGGGCTTTATTCGGTGTGAACCACAAAAACGCATGGACCAGACCAAACGGATGAACCAAATAGACCGAATATGATTGTCATCAACATATATAGTATTATATAGTATAGTTCCTCAGTTCCTTTTGCTTGTATATGTTTGCTTTATCACGTATGTCAATTCTCATTTTGTTTTATTTATATATTTAGTTATATATTATTAAAAACTATAAAAATTTGATATTAATATTCTACTTTAAACAAGATCTCACATGACTATCTTTTATGTTATATATTAGAAGTTGTATTAACGATTCTTCTAACTTATGAATAATGCCCAAAAGGCAAACGTATACAATCAAATGGAACAGAGGAAGTAGTATATTAGTATATAAAAGTAAATCTCAAGAAGTTTGTAACGATCAAAATAAATAACATTATTTTCTTATTAGATTGAAGTATTATGTAAACAAAGTAGGAAATATAACCAATAATATTACAAATTTAAAAGCTTTTTTTGTCATATAAGCTCGGTCCATAATCCGGTCCACGGTCCATTTGATTTGGTCCAGGATGGACCTGAGACCACATGACCGTAGTCTGGTCTAAATAAAATATGGTCTAGTTTAATTCAGACCAAATTAAATGGTCTTGTTCGATCCGAATTAAATTTTGTGATGATTTAATGATTGTAGTCGTTTTATAAAAGTAATACGGGTGTATTAGAGAGAAAATGGATATAATGAAAAACAAATTGCTTTACCAAATATAGACAAGTGAAAGCAACAAGTAATCACAACGAATATTATGTAGGGCAAGTGGATCAATCGACCCTTTTACATAATCATTTCCCCAATACTCCAAGAGTAGTGAGAAATAATATATCCACAAATCCACAATGAATGAAAATGTTGTAAGGAAAGAAGTAGAAGTAAGTGAAGAAGAACTTGAAGAGCTCGTAAAATGTCTTCCAAATGCTGTATTATTGGGGAAAGATAGGCAGATGTTTAAGTATCAAGGTTTTTGGGTTGACAGAGACCTTCTTAAATGTACCCTCAAGTGTCAAAGGAACTTCATTGCTAAAGACACTGATCTTATCATCGGTGGCCTCCAAAAAACGGGTACAACTTGGTTGAAATCTTTGCTGTTTTCGGTCATAGACCGGACAAAACATTCCGTAAATCAAAGTCCATTGCTTAACCATAACCCGCATGATCTCGTGCTTGGGCTCGAGAATCATATCTATGACGATGAGACGGACTATGACCACTTGAACCATAACCATCTTGGTGAAACCTCTAATCCTCGACGTTTGAGTACCCATTTGCCGTACGCCTTCCTACCCGATTCCATCCGGGTATCCAAGGCAAAGATCGTGTACATAACACGACACCCTTTAGACATGCTTGTGTCCCACTATTATTTTACATGGTCCATCATGAAAAAGATTAGGGGGGAGGATTTCCTTCTTCCATCGTTCCAAGAATTCTTCGACGATTTTTGCCAAGGGAGGTACCCTTTCGGGCCTTACTTCGACCATGTACTCGAGTATTGGAAAATAAGCGTAGCACGACCAGAGAAGGTGTTGTTTCTCAAGTACGAGGATTTGAAGGGTGATCCCGTCAAGAACCTAAAGAGCTTGGCGGAATTTATAGGTATGCCATTTTCTTCCAAGGAAGAATCTGAAGATGTAATAACCCAAATTATTGACCTTTGTAGCTTCAAAAATCTCAAGAAATTAGCGGTTAATAATAATGGGGTTGTAATAAGCCCCTTTTTGGACACAAAAGTTTTCTTTAGGAATGGCGAGGTTGGAGATCGGACTAATCATTTTACTCCTCTTATGGTGGAAAAGATGGATATAATCATGCAAAAAGAATTTAAAGGTACTGGCTTATCCTTCTAACTTGCTTCTTCAACACCGTTAAGTCACATAATACGGTGTTGCCCACTGGCTGCACAAATAGAGGCTAGTAAGGACGTTTGTCTCCAGAATACAACAAACATTTGAAAGTTTTAGTGAAATTTTGGAATATTTCCCTCTCTTTGATATTGTGTGCTCCAAACTCATTTTTCTTTCCGCTACTCATGCTCTGTTCTTCTTATCCTTCTCCACATGTATTTCCTAGTTCCGAGTAAAAAAAGAAAGGCAATTTTGAGCATCTTTGAAATACTCGGCGTATCTAGCAAAAACCGTTTTACAATAAAACTTACATTTTGCTTATGTCTGTTATATGTAATTTCCATAAAATATAGCCCCCCATATTTCTCGGTTTACATTTTCTTCCACTGATTCTTGAATACCTTAATTCTTGTGGTATTGAGAGTATGAACCTTGTTATGAAACGAAGAGAGAACATTTCTCAATTGAGATGGCGACTATAAATAGTTTTTATCGATTTAAATCAATTTTGTATGTGTTAAAATATGTTTCTTATATTTGTTCTTCAGAATGAGTTAGCTTCAACGGGCATACAAATAAAACCCGATTACAACTCACATGTAACACAGAATTAGTCGCCTTCCTGGAACAATGTATACAAGAAGACATACAATTTTCGGGTCGAATGTATATGCAGAAATTAGTTATGGTATGGGTTTGAGGAGTTCCATAGTGCACTCCCCTGTTTCATGGGATTTATGTTGTCTCCCTAGGGATAAAGGAGGGCTTGGAATTGTTAATACATGGTCGGGCGACACGGGCATAAAATCTAGTTGTTTTTAAAGAAATAGATTAAGAAGAGAATAAAAATAATCACATTATTTCTTTATCAAAACCTAAAGTCAATTTTTTTTCAGGAAAAACGTTAAATAGTACAGTACTTCTTATTCTCTATAATCTTTCATATAACATCTTTCACTTTTCTTATTAGTACGTGATTATGATAACATATGACCATATATTCTCCCTCCTACTTTCATTTTCCTCACATATAACTCTTCCACTAAATTTTTGTCAAAAACAAATATGGAAGATCTTTTAAGTATTTTTGATAGATACCTTCATACAGAATGACCTAAATATTTAGTACCTTTTATTAAAAAAAAAAAAAAAAAAATCTCATTTGTGACGGGCATATCCGTCGCAAGCTTGCGACGGGTCAAATACTACACATGTGGGGTAGATAAGACAAAAGCAGAGTGCCTTGGAAGTAGCATTCTGTTTTGTCTTATCTACCCACATGGGTAGTATTTGACCCGTCGCAAGCTTGCGACGGATATGTATGTCATATGGGAGATTTGTTGAAAAAAAAAATCAAATTTTTGTTTCCAATTCGCTCCTCTCCACCACATGTCCTCTGCCCCCACATGTTGTTTCACGCTTTGGCTACGCTCATGAATGCGCTCCCATGCTGCAGTTTCCTACTTGGAATTTTGTTACACTTGCATATCAAACTTCGGGACAGTTCGGGTGCGGCAAAGGGGTTCAAACCGTCTTCATTAAACCATCTTGTCTCATTATGAGAGGGGATTCAAATTGTCTTCATTAAAAACGGATATGTCCCATTTTCAGTGAGAATTTGTGCAGAATAATACGGGTCAATAAATAGTTCCTAACTTCTTTATTTATATCATTTTTAAAATTGATTTTTTTATATAAAAGTATATTTAATATTAATATTATAATCATATTACATAATTACATTAATTATATTAACATAATTATAGAAATTAAGTTATTTTAATAATTATTTTGTTATTAAATAGTTATAAAAGTTATATAAAATTAAATTTTTACCTAGTTTTGTAATTTAAAATTCTAAAATTAATTATGTTTTAACTATTGTTTCAAATATAAAAGTTAACATTTTAATAAAATTCTTGATTTATCTTTGATTCAACGGACCAAGTTAAGGTCGAGCGAGTTAAGTTGGGTAAGAATTTGAGAGGTCTAGTTACGAGGAAATGGAGTCGTGATGCCAACAAAATTTTCTCCTTAATTTAGTTAGTATAATGAATAATTGGTGTAGCCATCTAATGAATGTGTAATAGTCATCCTTAAGATAAAGGTATTCATTTCAGTAATAGAACGAGTTAAATATCTTGTCATATGGCATATTAGTTGGTTTCATTAAGCTCCGTTTTCAAAGAAGACGGTCTTATTCCTTCTTATAGGGAGACAAGTGGGAGGGTAAGTGGTAATTAAATAGACCCTCACTTACCCTCCTCCCATTTGCCTCCTTATAAGAGGGATTCCGGCCCGTATTCATTTCAAATGAGAATTTGTGAAGACATATATGACAACTTGACATGACATGACATTAGTTTTTCCAAATGTAATCTACTTTTATTCATCTTACATGAATAAATTTGACCCATTTTAAGCATAAAACATATATGAATGTGTTAAATGAGAATTTGCCATAATTAACTTGATTAATGTACCGAGGAAATCATGGATGAAATTATCAACTTTCTCTCTTATTATCTCTCCATCAAGTCTCGCTTGTGAGTACTACGCCAGGTAAATGGGCCAGGTTGGAGACCAACTAATCATTTTACTCCTCTTATGCTGAAAAAGGTGGAGATAATGGTGCAAGAGAAGTTCCACGGCTCCGGCTTACCCTTCAACTTGCTTACTCGCTAAGTCACATAATGCGGTGCCACCCTGCGGAGGAAGTAATGGGAGCTAGCAGGGACGTTCTCCCCTTTTTTTTTTGGCGGTAGTAAAAGTTGTAGCTTACATAGTACAAATCCAGCTCTCAAGGCCAGATTTTATTATTACATTATTCGAATAAGAAATTAAACTAAAAAGTGGGATGATACACCAAGTAGGTTTCTTGAGACGTTCGCCCCTATTTGACAAAGAAAAAATTGGTAAAATTTTCATTGCTTTATATATGTGGTATTGTGTGTTCCAAACGCATTTCCCTTTCGGCTATTCTTATTTCCTTTTTTCTTATCCTCAGCATGTATTTTCTTGTTTAACTGCAGTATGTAGTAATAATTGTACCCAAAAAAATGCAGTAGGCATTACAAGAGGGCATAAAATGAGCATCTTTGTATTTTTTTTTTTTTTGGGTACTCCCTATGCATTGTAAATCATAATAAGATTCACACATTTCCTTTCGGACCCTAATCTCGAACTTGTGGGTCAAAGTGACATCGTATGAGAGTCAAGAATTCCACGTTCTTAACCCTAAAAATGGTCCATGAATGTTCTTCGGAAAGAGTTAGCTTTGACGGGTCTACATATAAACCCAATAGCGAGTAACATAGTATTTGTGACCTTCCTGGAACAATACATACAAGAAAGACCATTTTCATATCAGAAACTAGCCATACAGTGACAATGTTTTGTGCATCAAGCTAAATTGAACGACAATAATGCTCAAGTCCCTAACTGATCTCTGTCTGAAAATTGAGCGAGCGACGTTGAATTGGTCAACTTTCTGGAAGATATGCTCGGTGCTCCTGTTCGCACTTGAGCCTGTCAAGAACACAGGGGTAAGTTTTTAGATACCAATCTAGGCCATTTTTCTACTGTAAAGTCTCGTACGAGACATTATTACGGATTATTGTCCGTTTCTGTTAAGACCAAATACCATTTGTCTAATACTGCAGTCTCAACTCAGAAGCAGTTAGAAACCCCACTTTGCACAACAACAAATGCTTAGTTTCTTGTTTGTCAGTAGCAACGATACGACGATCGAAAAACAGTCCTTAATCTAACCATATAGTATAAACAACGCTTGCAGAAACGATTAGTACGTAACATACACTAAACCGCATGTGCGACAAGAGGTAGTCAGCAGATATGATTAGAAGCACTATCAATCCTGCCATGACATCAGCCAGAGGAAGTAAAGCTAATGAAGATGCAAGACACTAGACTCTCGCAGCAGTCACACTCAAGCATTATTACGGAGTACATTAGTTAGAAAATGACAGAAAAAAATCAAGATAGAATGCTAAGGAAATGAAGATACGATTTAAATGACTGAACACATGTAGTAGACCAGGTGAATATGAATCATCACTCATGAGCCCTGAAGTGAGTTGAAGTGAGGCATGCTACGCTATGTTACTAAGATTCAGAGAAATATTCGACACAGGTACGTGTCCGAGGCCCAAGTGTCAGCACGGCAATTATGTGGAAAATCAATATGTTTTTGGCTTAAAGTGAATCGTCTAAATGTCATATCTATGTCTGAGTGACTCAGTGTCATATAATGTGAGGTAATTAATGCAAGTGTCTGTGTAACATAGAGTTATTGTTGAGTCCTACACAAAAGTTCGTAGGGAGTTGAAGAAAGAGGGCAAGTAGTCAGTTGAGTACCTAAACAAGCTCAATGTATGCCATTGGTGCGTTGTCCCCTCTCCTTGGAAGAGTCCTAATGATCCTTGTATATCCCCCATTTCTCTCTCCATACCTATCTGGCACCTCAGCGAACAACGCGTGAACAATTTGCTTCTCGTAGATAAACCCGAGTGCTTGTCTTCTCTTGTGAAGTGAACCCTCTTTGGCCAAGGTAATCATTTTGTCAACATATTTCCTGACAGCGCTTGCTCTTGCTCTTGTAGTCTTGATGCGCCCATGCTTCAGAAGCTGAGTTGTTAGCCCACGAAGGAGTGCACGGCGCTGATCTGGGGGCCTGTTTAGTTTAGGAACTCGCCTTCCATGTCTCATGGCAAAGACTCGGCCCCCATTATCAATTATTTTGAAGAGACTGTCAAAACCTTTCTCTGCAAGAAGAGATAACTGCCATAAGTGCCAACTTAATGTAAAACAGCACAAGAGAAAGAAAAATAAAAACAATCACGTGCTGATTTATCAGGGCGTGTCAGTGTGTCACCAGATTAATGAAAATTTCATTTCATTACAAGTTAAAACATTGTACTCCGTATATGATATGATTAAATGACAGCATATTCTCTAAGCAACTCAACAGTGCGGAGAAAACTGTCGAAACTTCCAATTTGTTTATAGGAGTACTACATAAAGGTCTTGTAATGATATATATTTAGTGAAATTTATTTCTCCAACATACCAAGGTATCTTTACCCTATCATGAATTCATGATATATGAATATTAATACAAGAAGGTCGCCGCCAAATAATTTCCTGATAGATATCTATTTCTAAGGTTTCTAAGGTTAACAGATGATACCTAATACGCTGGGAAACGAAGAAAGGGCAGGGCAAAGAGCATTGAGCCCGCTATATTGAGGCAGAAGAGGCTTAGCACAGCGTAGCGCTAGACGCGGCTTTGATGAATTATTACAAGAAGCCAAAATAGGCGACTGGTGATGAGAAGGAACTGGAGGCAACGCCGACCTAAGAGTTACCATGCTCCATGTCGCTGATGAAGAACATGCCATATTACCACTTACCAGTAGTCTCTGCCCTCCACTGCAAAATTGAAAAATCGAATCAAAATGAAAATAGGTTTAAATGTACACGTGATTGGAACTGAACTGAATTGTAGTCCGTATTGAACTTAAATTACAATACAGGACACAAACATAGGGTGAGCGACAAAATCAGCTGAATTTCCCAGCAACCTGTTCAGCAAATGCTTCAATTCAGAGGAAGAACCAACCCCAATTTAACACGGTAAATAAAACTCCATGTCGAGGATTATCAAGTACGGTCCTGTTCATTGGTCTGAAACTATCCAAACTGAACTGATATGATCCGAACTGAACTACTTAACAAAAATGAACTAAACTAAACTAAACTGAACTGAAATCAAGTAAAAAAGAACCCTAATTTAAGATTGTTTCAACTGCTAATAAACACAAAGAAATCTTTCCCAACAATAATTTGCACTTCTTAAATGTTAAGAATAACTGGTCTTGTGTATAACAAGAGTTAAATCAAGTGGTAAGAGCGCTCTTACTCCATGGGGGTTCGATTCTTACCCGCTACATAGTGTAAGGCAGTTTTACCATAAATAAGTGTAAAACCATCTTACAACAAGAAGATGAAACAAATTAAAGAAAAACTGCATAATGGGCATTCAATTAACATTACTACCCACCTAAAAATCAGCAAAAGATTGAATCTTTTGACATATTAATTCTATAAATTAACAATCCCATTATCTGGGCACATAAACACATTACTGTATATTACAGTAACAACTCTCATACATGCATACAACAAGTAATGCATCATATATAGTTAATATTTTGAAATTGGTAAGCAAAATTGTTAAACAAAAGAGAATTAGCTTTTCAGCATTAAAGAAATGGAAGCTTAATTTGCATAAGAAATAAGAGAGATTACCAGGAGTTAATTGAAGAGGTTTAAGAGGGGTGGTAGTGTAGTGTAATAGAAAAAGATGAGACACAATTTGGGTTGGATAAGGAGATAGAGCCACAGAGAATCAGTGAGGGTGTCTCAGATAGCAACTTGTTTTTGTTTGTGAAATCAATGAGTGGGTCGATTGATTCAGTTGGTTAATAGGGAGTACTGTATTAGAAGTGGTCAATAACTCGGGTTAATCCAACTAATCCATTTCACGTCTTCAATGAAAATCTCTCCGCAACTAGCAAGGGAGAGGGTGTAAAGACCTGGCAAAACTGACCCGGTCCGATAAGGCTGACCCAAGACCCGAAAGTGACCCAAAAGACCCGATCTGACCCAACCCGAAATGACTCGAATTGAAGTGACTCGAAGTGACCCAAAAGGCCCAAAATTACCCGAATTAACTTATTTTAAGCAAAATCTGACCCGAAATGACCCAAACGACCCAAAATAACCCGACCCAAAAATGACCCGACCCGAAAGTGACCAGATAATTATTAACCCGAAAATGACCCGACCGAATTGACTCAACCCGAACCTAGCCTGAATGACCAATTTACCAGGTCTAGGTGTAATCAACCTTACCTGCCGATAGGGTTAAGGTTCGGGTTCGGATTTGGGTTCGGGTTCGGATTTGGGTTTGGGTTCATACCCGTAATCATAATCCATCTATTGCAAACCCCAACTTCGCCAAACACAACCCAACCCAACCCTCTATCCAAACTAGAGTCCTAGACCCCAATCTGGCCTTCTTAAAAAGTTTTCAAAAAATTTGAGAACCAAGACAATTACTCACGTACCTAGGACTAGGTTAGGGATGGCCTACTCAAAGTTATCATACCTAGGGATGATAATGGGTAGGATCTTTAGAGGATTCTATAAGATCCAGATCCTTATGTCTCATGCGGCTTCAGATTCGTTCATATCCACATATCTGAAGTTCTCAAATTCATGTTCAGATCCACATGATCTGAACTGGATCTATTTCGTTTTTTTTTTATGATAATAAAAAATAAATCACTTTGCAAATATTAAAATATTAGTTTTTGGGTTATACTCTAACTTAACCTACTATTTTTTTTATATTTGACTACAAACGTTAGAAATTAGTGATAACACTTTTTTGCTATAAAAAAAATCTAAATGAGAAAGAAAGCATAACTTGGTTTATGAAAAAGATATAGTTTTCACTATTTTTTAAAATTATTTTTAAAAAATGGGTTTTTCTATATGGTAACCTTGTGTTTTTTCAAATTATACGTGGTAACCCTAGTTTTTAAATATCACATATGGTAACCCTCAACTCTATTAATACGTATTGGCGTGACTCTTAACTATTTTTTCCGTCAATTTGTCCGTTAAGTATGTGACGTGGCCAATTGATTTCTAAGATTTTCTACAAGGTAACCCTCTAATCTTTTAAATTGTACTAGATAACCCTACCTTTTTCTAGAAATCACACATGCTCAAAAATATAATTTCTTAATTAATCTTTTTTCCACATTTTTACTCAATTACACCCAAAATTATCAAATCTACATTTATTATCCTTCAATTAACCGAGTTTTAAAAGAAAATCTAGTACGAACTTTGCTCGATATAAAAAAAACTCCTAATAAATTTTTCTAAATGTCAAAGTAAAAGTGTTCTATACCGAGCATTGCAACAATCAATCCCAAATTTGCTTCAATGGTTTCATTTAATTAAAAAACTTTTATTTTCGAAACCCCTTTAATACCCAAAACTGAAATGTAGCAAACAAGTAACACTGACTCACTTCAGTTATTCTACAGGCGTAATAAAGTTGTGTACAATTGAGAATGGGAACTCATTTGTAAACATAAGGTTTAAAGCTTAATAGTGGATTTATTTGTTAATCATCGAACCCGGTTTTTGAAGAATTGCGATAATGATACCTTGAAGATATGATGATACCGAGAATTGACATTTTTTTTTTGAAATAATCGACTAGAAAACGTGCTAAGAATGATAAATTGATGAACTAAGAAATTGTTGGAATGATGGCTTGTCAAAAGCAACTTGTCCACTTCCCATTGTATGAGCAATCCCACATCGGTGGAAATAAGCTCTTTGTTCCACTTTATTATACCACTTGTCTTTGTCGTATCCAATAGAGTGAACAAAGAGGGTTTTGTTGAGAGTATTGGGCTTGTGGGTTTGGGTCCAAACACACACACGCGCGCGCCGACCCGACTCGGCTCGGGCTCGGGCTTGGGTAGAGCACCTGCGGTGCGGGCCTTGGCCCACTTTTATCCTTTTGAACCTGTGAGTGTGTGTTTATATTCTGTCCACATTCAGTGTATCTGTTTGAATATGAATCTGTAACAGTCAGTCAATTATGACTGTTAATGACGGAAATTAAGGAGCGTAATTAACTTTCTTAATCACGCCTTTGACCGTGATTAAGAGGAGCGTCTTTTGGCTCTTTGGCTGTCTATTTTTGTTATAAATAGACAGTTCTTCCTGTTCAGAACATACACAGAATATCTCTCTCAAACTCTCTCTTCTTCTTCTTCTTCTTCTTCTCTGCTACTGTTGCATTTCTGGGTACAATTTTTGTTTGTTCCAAGGCTCCTTTACACAAGTGGTTGTGTACGGGGGTCGCAGTGTTAACCTTGGGGAACTACCGGCGTGAGACGATTACCACCGGAGTCGTGCCGATATAGTTTTCAAGTCAGTGGCTTCTTTACCACGGCACTGCCTACCTTCTGTTTCGATAAGTATCTTTTTATCCTCATTGTTACGTCATTACTTTAATAACAGAAATTATTTCTAAAAGTGCTTCTTTCGTAACAAAAAAAAAGGGTTACCTTGTAGAATTTTATAAAATAGAGGGTTACCTTGTAGAAAATCTCATATTTCAATTGCCACGTCACATACTTAAAGGCCAAGTTGACGGAAATAAAAGTTAAGGGTCACGCCAATAGGTATTAAAAGAGTAGAGGGTTACCACGTGTGATCTTTGAAAAGTAGAATTTGAAAAAATACAGGGTTACCATATAGAAAAACCCTAAAAAAAATTATTTAAAAAAAAAAATGGATCTAGGATTCTGGTGTAGGATTTGAATCTCGACCATATAATTCCAAATCCGGATTCATTTCTACGCACATGGATCCGATCCATATATTGAATCCAAAATATTGCCATCTGGATCCCAGAATCTCCATTGACATCCCTAGTCTTACCCCTCCGTTAGGGTTGGTGGCCTTGGTGCAGCCAACACTAGCCTATGGGTTGTGGCCGAGACCAGCCCTACTCAACCCATGAATCCATGATATTGGCACCTTTTTTCTCGTAATTGAGCTGCTGTAGACAAGAAGTCAAAATGATATGCTGAAAAAAAAATTATTTACAATGGGAGAGTATATATCTGTTACTAAATTAGGTTCTTTTGCTATGAGGTATTGACGACCTCTCATATCTGAAAACTCGGAAATGCTCCTAGGAACTTAAGTTGTTAATCATTTTAATTTCGTTTATTGATATATGAAATGCAGCAAAAACAAATTCATGGATTACGTGTAAATCTAGACTTGTCAAATACACAGAAATCCAGATTGAGCTCGCTTTGGATGGAATATGGATTGTGGTCAAGTCTTAGGTTCAATTCCCCCTCCGCCTATAACGTAAGGTACACTCTTATGACTCATTTGACGCTAGAAAAAGTCTTATATAGATAGATTGTGTAATGTATCTCCAGAAATGAATTTATCCAAAACACAAACATGCAATCAATTGCAAAAATTCATGTTAATAAAAGTACAGCCATATTTCTACAACGTTTTTTTCCCTATTTCCATAATTGCTCTTCACAAGCAGATACACTTCCAGATACAAATCCAAACGGAGACACAGCTACATCAAGTCGGTCTTCAATTCCTTCTGTTTTCACAAACTTATCAGTAACCATGATAACAATCAAGTTTACTATGAAAATGGACTCCTGAAGGCAATTCGAAATCATCCTCTCCCGAGCAAACGACGCCCACGTTGGTTAGCACCCTTGACACGATCATTCAAAATATGCACATCATCATCAAGGTTGTCCAAAGCTTTGCTTTGCCTGAAACGGTGTGACGACATATCCATATTAACAAAACAGTATGTACACAATAACTCAGTCTTACATCAATATAGATAAAAGATGAGTGCAGAAAAACAGAGAAATTATGAGTAAGGTGTCATGGATAGAACAATACTGACCGTTCAATCTCAGATCCCATGTCGACAGCCATACCCTTCAGCTCTCCCAGAAGGTCACTCAAGTCAGATAGTGTGTCATCTTGCTTCACCTTTTCCACCTATCATAGCAAATAAGCACAAGACTAAGTACAACAAGACTAAGTACAAACTAGCCTGAATGAAGTCAAACCGGAACCACTTTAGAGTTAAGGCAACATTAATTTTTTTGGATCAAGATTACGAAGTAAACTAAAATTACACTTTGAAGTACTAGCACCATTACAATTCTTGAGGCAATAGTCATAATGGGTCATTTGGAAAAAACTATGTGTTGTTACTTATTAACACAAAGGTACGCCTACGACCTACGTACATCTGACCGGACCCCACTGAACACAAGGGTAAGCCCTTGAGGCATTGAGCTAATGTTACTGTTGTTGTAGCTTTTGGTAGCCATTCTACTCTCCCACGATTAATACTTAACCTACCCCCGGTCCCCTACCCCACTCGCAAAAGCAGACTTTCCTGTTTAAGGGGAGCGTAAAATAATGAAAGGAGAGTAGAAACCACAACATACTCATACTTATTAAAGATCAATCGATTGAAAAAGATGAAACGGTCATAAACTTGGCATCTAGGCAATAATAAACAAAGAGAAGCTAAGTTAACAGAAAAACACAGACCTCCACTTTTTGCAATGCATTTGTGGGTTCAGGGAGAGGGCTCCGTGATTTTGAACTGTCATTTGACACAGGCTTCAATCCCAGCTTCTCACGCTGCTCCAAGTGATTGCCCTTACTCCAAACAGGATCACCTGTTCAGAATGAGGCTTGTTAGAGACAAACCTAATTCAAAGTTTCTTCCAAGAATAGAAATGAATCAAAGAAGCAAACCTCTCACTGTAGAAGGCCCTTTAACTGAAGCAGTCTTCTTTGGCTTCCAAGTCTTTGAGAAGAGCCCTCCAAGACTCCCTAAAAGTTTTTCACCCTGTAATGAACGAATGGAAAAAAATTACTCAGAACACTCTAAAACATGATTTGTTTTTGAAAAGTTCACTGCCTAGCTCAAAAGTAATACTATAATGCCCTTATCAAACTTTGGTTCTCAACCGATGCCGACTTTGATGATATCATCTCACAATTAACAATGGTGATAACTTTATGAATTTGATAAATATGAGAATGTCTGCCGATTCCCAGCAGGTATGTGTCCAAGTGTCAAATAGGGCTACTTCATTAAAAAAATCATGTGATTGCAAATGTCCAAGTGCCATACTCATGTTTGAGATTCCAATTTCTAATGCAGGTACACAAGGTATTTTGAAGAGTTAAGAGTAAAGTGGATATGAATCGACGGAAGCATACCCGGGTTAAATCATAGTCTATATTTACAGCCTCCTCATGGGTTCTAGTAATCTGTTCACCTTGCTGGTGGAGAATGACCAGTGTATTAGTAGCATCTTCTCTAATCCCCTCAGCAATCTTCAAACAATTGTTAACAGTTTGGGTGGTCTCCTCAGATCTATACACGGCATAATTTTCCAGTTCTTCCACAGTTTGATTGTCTACGCCTCCCGAGTCACGGAAGTTGTTCTTGTATTTGTTCCTTTGTGCATAAGAGTAGTTGAACTTAGAGGTCGATGATGTCCTTTCTCTCTCTCTATCGTCTACATCATCATCGAAAGGGTTAGTCATGCTGGACTTTGATGAATGCGAGGGCGGTTGTGAAGAAGAATTTGCTGAGGATCTAACAGTCGGCTTTTTATCAGATTCGTCATCAGAATCAAAGGGGTTAGCGCCTGCCTTACTTGAAACTTTAGGGGGAGCAGAGCTAGGCTTAGAAAACTTAGGTAATGGGGAGCTCCTGATTCCACTCATGACGACAAAATATCTAGTGCAATTAGTGGAAGGCAGGACAGAATGAGGTCGCAAAATGACTGCAAAATTCTCCCCCAATACCCTGATACAAGAGAAAGCAGGACCATGAATAAAGATGCAATATTATACAAACGAATGACAAATCAACTGCAACTAAACGACGACAGATGATAAAAATATGCTCTTTCTATTCATTTAATCACTACATTTCCATTTTCGGTAAGAGGTAACACACAAAACAGCGTCACAAAATGGAAATGAACGGAGTATGTGAGAGAGCAAGGGGATCAAAGAAATAGGAGTATATGTGAGTATGTGACAGTGTCAAAAGGCAAATGTAGAAAATCAAGAGAATGAAAGGAGTATATTTCTAATCACAGGTTGACCTATATGATAAACAACGAAAAGACGGAACATCATATTACTATTACCAAATACATATTCTTCAAAAAAATGGGATGAAGAAAGACACGGCACAAACCATTCAACTTGGTCAAGAGAAAAATCCTCACGGCAGAAAGGGGTATAAGAGTCAACTTAGAAGCATTCTCTTCAAGTTCATCTCTAAATTTCTAAACTTTTACTTACAACGACTACAGTCTACAACTACTACATTACCCCAATGCCTCAAAAGGCTCCCGCAAATTGCGAGGTAAGGGGAGGTCGGATGTACGCAGCTTTACCCAAATCTAAGCAATAATAAAATTCAGATTCTGCAACGATAAATTTCTGACAAGTACTACCAAGCGTATACGAAGCATTGAACAGATGATAGTCTGATACATAACACAGCATAATAATATAATTCAATAGTTCATCACAATCGGATTTGAGTTTTGGCTTCTATAACTGCAATTAAACCGTCAAGAAAACCCACCAAATCAAAGGAGTTTAACTCAACATAAAACCCACCTTATACTAAATCATTCCACATAAAACCCAATAATTTTAACATAAACCCATCAATTTTAAGTATGGATCACAGAGAATAAATAAAATATTCTAGAGAGCTTGAATCTTAAATCAACAATCACCATACTACATGATTCAAAACCCACTTTAAACCATTCAAGAAATGTTTTTTTACGGATATTAAATTAAATTCATAGTATACTATAGTTAAAATAGAAAAAATTACAAGAGATAAACAAGAAGAAAATAATAATGACCCACAAAAGAAAGACTTTGAACTTTGTCATAAGAATCAACAAAGTACAACTAAAAAAGAAAAAGTCTACAACTTTGATCAACCCATGAATCGATCATCAACTAGGGAAGTTGGTGGGTATGAGTTTCTGCCTCGCCCCAATGACATCCCTATTAACGAGAATCGTGAACGGGTTCATAACAAAAATAAGAAGACAATCAGAGAATAACCCACAAAAGAAAATGAATGGAATTACAAAATTATCATAGAAAGGGGTAAAATGAATACCTGAAAACTGAAAGAATAAAGAATTGGGGATGAAAGATTTGTTGTTAGGAATAGTAAGGATTTTATTAATTCTAAGGGAGGAAAGAATTGGAGAAGGGTTACGAATTAAAGAAGTTGGAAAATGGCAAGAAAAAACAAGGAAATGGCCGTTTGAAATAATGGTCTACACTCTACACACGCCTTTGTCTCTTCTAGATTGGAGCGTTTGTTGAAGTAATCAACATTTTAAGGTGGGTTTGGGTAGACTTGACTTAGTTGACTTAGACCCGACCGGATAAGGCTTACTCGTGACCCAAAAGTGTGATCCGAATTTGACCAGAAGGACCCGACCCGAGAGTGACCCGACCCGAAATGACCCGAACTGAAGTGACCCGAAGTGACCCAAACGATCCAAAATGACCCGAATTAACTTATTTGAAGCAAAATTTGATCCAAAATTACCCAAACGACCCAAAATGACCCGAAACCAACCCGAATGACCCATTTGCCAGGTCTAGACTTGACTTACACAAATTTGTAAAACGGACATTATTCGTTCAGACAGCTTAAGACAGGTCAAATACATCTCAAATCACCTAACTTGTTAATTGGAAAATACTAAAAGTTTTGTGAATGTTACTAGCATGTGATACTATTTGACCCGTCTTAAAACAAATAATGTCGTTTTAAGTAAAACATATTGTTTAACTTACACAAATTCTCGTTTCGTACGGGAAGACCCGTCTTATTGCTTTAGATGGGGTCAAGGCTCCTCACAAAAAGAGCAAGTGGGCAAGTAGGGGGATAATAATCCTTTCACTTGCCCCACTTACTCTATTGTAAAAGAGCATAACCCGTCTAAAACAATAAGACGGGTTATCCTGTCTCAAGTCAGAACAAGTGTTTAACTTAAACCATTTCAACTTGACTATGTCAAACCCTGTCAAACCCATCACAACTAGTGGATTAATGGTTTTTCTTATTGGTCAAGTGTTACATTATTTGATGTTTTAGTTGACCAAATACATCTCGCATAACCAACCAGTTCCAAATTTGTGTTACCTCATCCGTTCCTGATTTGCACCCAAATTCAATCCACAGCTAGAATTGCTCTAATCCCATCTAATCTGACCCAAATGTTTATGACCTCATACTGACCATTATCCTTAAATTATTGAACAACAACACACTTAAAATTGACCCGAACATGAATGACTCCTTTCAGCCGTCCAGCCCAACCTGAAAGAATGCTTGCAAGCCTAAACGCAAACTTAAATTGACTAGACTGAACAAAAGCTTGTGATGTTTAATCGTCTCCTATAACATCGCACATATAATGGATTTATGGTAAGTTATACACTCATTTTTTAAAAACAAAATATTCGTGTAGACAAGGTGTTTAATATATCATTTAAGTTATTGTACCTTACATCTTATTTTAGAATTTGCTTTAAGAATATGAATGGGTTCCATCAACAACATCATTACCTAAGAAACTCATATAACGCGAGGTAAAAGGGTCAAATGTATGATGAAAATTGCATCCACTGATTGCAATTATTTGAAAGAAAATA
The DNA here is from genome assembly GCA_022085475.1 of Heliosperma pusillum. Taxonomy (NCBI): domain Eukaryota; kingdom Viridiplantae; phylum Streptophyta; class Magnoliopsida; order Caryophyllales; family Caryophyllaceae; genus Heliosperma; species Heliosperma pusillum. Next base: position 20,356 of record JAIUZE010015338.1, read on the forward strand.
TTTATGGACAACTGTGTTCATGGCCACGCGACTGACTAATCCTTGAGATTTAGAAGACTTTTCTTAGTTTTATTTAATCAAACTAAATGAGCATATTAATTTGTTTTTTCTAGAGCAAAGAGAATTAGTGAGTATAGTTATTAAACACAAACTTGATGTCTAAGACTATATCTTAACCCAGCAAGTCTCATTGAAGACGGCCATATCCGTCATTCATTGAGAATTTGCGTAAAAAAAAATTCCACCATCATTAATTAATCTTGGCTACTATGAAATCCTTGCCTCACATTTTTTTTACCCAGTCAAATACATAATGGGAGTCAAATGTAGATATTTTACAGCACTTGTAATTTCATAGATGAACTATGCACAACAGTTTCAGCAGGAATTTGAGAATTCAGTATCAATTTTCATGAAGTCTCAGCCAATTGCAGATGGTTTGGGCTAGAACTTTGGTGTCATTCAGAGAAACGGTTTTCAGTCCTTGAGCCACGGCGTCTAGCGGAGTGTACATGTTACCAACTTCCCATTTTGGTTCCTGACCAAGTATATCACCAAAACCGATGTTACAAATTTGATACACACCGAGAAATACGGGAGGATTGTTTGAAAGCTTGTATCAGCTGTAAAGTTAAGCATAGTCATCGTGTACAACTGCTTGGGAACAAGAATGCTTGAGGACTGACCTGTATGCATGGTGTCAGATGGTTACCACTCAGTTGAATCTTTTCAAGTGTCCCTTCAATCGATTGGACTCGAGGCCTCAGTGTCTCTTCAAGGACATCAGTTTCGTCAATTGCATCAAAACTGAATTTTACCTGAGAACAGTTAATTTCTCCAAAATGAGTAACAAATTCCTAGTACTTGTGGAATACGTGATAACGTAGGACCCTCTCACTCTGATCATACCAGCAAAGTGTGTGGAACATTGTATGAGCGTTTGCAACATTCGCGATTTTCTGATGGGGTTGGCCTGAATTCTGATGTTCCTTGACGTACCTGACAAATTTAGTTTTAGTGACATGTCGAATTTTTCAAAGCTGAAATTTCAAGACAATAGTCAGAGGTTTAGTAAGGTACAAATGTGAGTGCCTATTGATTGCATAAATCATACAAAGTACATTTTCTTTTCGGGGTGTTGATTATGACTCAGGAGTATCCCACATCGACAACTACGACAACTGAAGCAGTGTAGTCCCAATCAGGGTACTTAAGGCAAATTATTGAGTGGAACTCTCCCAACTTTGATTACTTTCATTTCTAAGAGTCAAGAAGTGAACCCCTCGTCACTTATTTAAGAGATCAGCGCCTGTCACGCCAATCAACTTTGGTATAAATCATACATATTGAAAAGTCACCAGTCAGGCGGTCACGAATGGTCATCATAATTTTCACTTTTGAAGCAATTGCGGATAAACTGTAAGGATTAAGGAATGCTCGGTTCGCATCGTACCTCATTTAACACAGAAGGCAACTGATCAACAAATTGAGTCACTGAAGATAACAGCTCCGGATCATTTTGTGACATTACTGCTCCAGCTCCATCTACCAGTGCCTTCCATGCATCTCCTAAATTTGGGAGCATTAGCAAAATAATTAGTGAACATCCTCAAAACAAGCCCTTTCATGCATATAGCGTTTAACTCATCCTATAACCAGAAAGTTCCCAACTCACAGCAAAGAATAGTACAAAGTGAGAAAAGAAAGAGGGTATAATAATGAAATTCAGCAATCAGAGATATTCAATAATTCAAACAAGTTCACTTCAGATGATCTGAATTTTTTTTCATCCGCATTATAGGGCAATATCGGCTGGCATTTACAGTGCATCAATCAAGAGCACGTCATAGCGACCGATTCCTAGATAGAGTCTCAACCCACAATTTAATTTAAACATTCATAAATCTGAATATTCGGTATTTGATGGCATATTGCGCCAACGTCTAGCAGGTAACACAGGCGTAAAAAAGAGTAAAAAAAATTGCTAAACGATAAAGTCAAAAAGAAAACATATAATGTATAAAGGACCTCACCTGATAAGCTGTTAGCCATGGAAAACACTGGATTTGTCTCCACCATTGGTATAACCTGACTAACTAGAGGACCCAACTGCAAGTAAAATCCCGAGATCAAGACAAGTGCTGATGTTTTGTAAACACAAGCCACAACAATTTTCGTTTTTTACCCCAAGACTTTTAAAAAGCACTTCATATGTATCAATAAAACTACCACTCTACACGGTAGATAAAAAACAGATTCTGAAGTTAACTCTTTGATTAACAGTATCATGAAGACAGTTAAATAAAAAAGAATCTGATGATCGAGTATTACCTGTTCAAAATAAGGAACTGCCTCTGTTGCTGGCCTGTTGTTGAAGGAAACTATGGCATTAGCCTTCCACAAGAGATATTTCGTTACATTTTGTAAAAATCACTCCAAAATGCCACTCTCGTGACTTTAAAGCAGAAAGGGAAATCCAACCTTCGGTATTTTGTCAGAAAAGTAGCTTGCTGTCAGAACTTGGAGAAGTGCTCCATTGCTGCAGTACAGGCCATAACAACTCGTCAATAAACACAGACGTCAAGATCTCACTACGAATCTAGTTATTAGTAATAAAAAACATAGAATCTTGTCCAAGTTCTTAAGAAGCTTTGTGAGAAACAACAATACAACATAGCATCTTGAACCAACTAAAGGCTTATGCTACATCCATTTCGTCCCCGAGTTGAACTTAATATGGATAAAATAATAAAACCATAAAAGTCGATCACAAAACGTTGACACCTCACAGACCACGATCGTTTAAGTGCAAGAAGTTGAAGACTGCATAACTCTTCTGGTATAGAACCAGATATCTTAGATGAGCACACATACTTCACTAGATAAGTTCAATCATCCGAACAATGCGACTAAATTGTAAAGTACAGCAAAAAAAAACATGATGATCATAGAGCAAGGGTAAAGGGCAATCAGGCTATGACACCAAGGTAACTATATAGCCTCACTTTGCAACCATTTTCAGTAACAGTCCTCCGTATGAATTAAAAAGTGCTCGGAACTCTTTCTACGACTGAACTTTGCCTTAAAACTGGAGGATAAGTGTCTCTTGGCGGTTCATTTGGATTTTGGATGCAATCTATTGACATAAGTGACTCACAGCTCAGAATTGGACGAGAAATAAAGCACAATAAAGAGTTTGGTTTAACCTGTGGCCAACAGAAAATATAGGAAGGTCAACAAGCTGGGAAGCCTGGATTCCTGCTTCAGGCAATCCTGAAGTGAGAAGGATATCCAAGCACGCATTAAACCTCTCATACACTTGCCTGGTAGCATCTTCGTGATTGAATGTCACATTGTAAGGAACTAGCACAACCAAATAACCTTCCTTTGCCAAAAACTCGACTAGATAACTGAAATATTAGAAACAAAAATGACTAGTCATCATAATGTTCAATGCAATTTATTTTTTTGATTAGCGGGGAAATCCAAGCAGCGGAAAATGGCAAGTCTTTTGACAAAGTTGCAACATTGTAAATCATAAAACACATTTTCTAACCGCAAAATCATGAATGCACGCGCACACTGGTTATCTAACCAGACATTGAAAATCGTATAAAACTAAACAAGAGCTCAGTAAATAGCTAAAAATAGTGTGACCATGCATACTATACGGTTTTAACAAATACCTCATAGAGTGATAGAGGAACCAGTGAATTATCAAATAACAACATCAACTACTCAATTACTCACGCAACGACTGTATGCAGCCTTACTCGTGAGTTAAAAAACAACACTACAATTAAAAACTGCATTTTAGGACGCAATCATATCGTCCTAAAATGCAATTTTCAAAACATAGGCCCTTTCGGCTTTCTCCCAAATAACCCCACAATCACTTCTAAAAACATTATCAACAACAACAATACAATGAATTTGTGGCACTGTGGCAGTGGCGGAACAAGGATTTGAAGTTAACGAAGCGAAAAATGTTATCAGGGGCAAACTTATAGTACCATAAGTCCATAATGCACTACACTAAAACAAAATTTGACAAATTGAAAATCCCAAACAAAAAATGGGAAACCTTAAGACGGGTCGAAAGCTTCTAGACACTAACAAAATAATTGTGCTATCTAGCCAGCCAAGTGGGGTAGCACTTGACCCGTTTTATTATTATATACGGAGTATTCGTCTTAAGAGAGACCAATTGCAAAATATGAGCTAAGAACAAACCTATAAGTAACATGAGAAACCTTTCCAATAAATGCACCACCCAAAAACTTAATAATGGCCCTAGGGTTCCTATACTTTGGTGGAGGAACAACCAAGCAAGAATCCACCATTATCTTCCCATTTTTATCACTAACATTAAAAGAAGAAGAAGATGAAGATGAAGAGTAAGAATTGCATATAACATTTCTGTAAATGTTGTTTCTTTTTATCATATACCCACCATTAAAAATCATTGGATTAACAAAAAGGTTACACTTTTTTAAAGTGGGTAGTATTAAAGATGTAATCTTTGGTGTTGTAATAGGAGATAAGATTGAATTTGATGAAGAAATTACTGATGCCATTGCTAATGGTTTGTGAAAATTCTGGGAAATATGAATGTAACTGAGTTGCTGAGTTGTGGCCTTGTGGGTATCAGTATCATACTATCATGCCATTGTTTGTTACCAAGACACGATGAGCAGTTCAGCACCTCTCAATCATTGAGCTTTAATAACTTAACTAATTGGTGTCTCAAGTCCGACATAATCGATTCAAGTTTTAAACGGGTTAAATAATATATATATCCCATATCGTACAGGCGTAGATATCACAAATAATTTGGTGCTCGTTTGGCATTTTAAAGTTAAGACGAATATTTCATCTTAAACCAAAATTTGGGATTAACTAATTATCAAAATAAAGTAATTGGCGAAATAGGTGAGTTCTACTATATTATTGGCTAATCTCTTGTAAGATCGTTCTACAACGTACAAGAGATTTATGGTACCTTAATGATACAAATGAGGTTTATACACTACTACTACTACAAGTCTACAAGGCTATTTTACTCGTACAACGATCTTATTTGAAAATCTGTGTTACAATGGGTTTATTTTGTGTTTGGAATAAAGTCGTTCTTTACTAAATTCAGATATATAGGAAGACTATACAAAAAATCCGAGTAAAGTCATTGAGTCATCAACTAACCTTATATTGAAGTCGTTGAATGGCTCATCGACTTTACTCTAGTCCTAAAAAGAAAAGTATGGACATGTGTGAACTCATTCTCGATAATTTGCTTCATTTTCTCACCATTTTGACAATTACTCAAAATAGAAAAAATCTGCACTCATTTATCATGTTTTTTCCTTAACTTTTACAAGTTTTTCGACACTTTGCATGTATGTTTTCAGCAGCTAATTTCCCCTAAAAAGACTCATGCTAGAAACCAATAATCAAATGAAAAATCAAAACAGTTATCATATAGTTCCAAACTCAAAGAATATGTATTCCTATCTTCATTCTTCTAATTTGTAACCTGTACATATAATCCTGTTTCAACTTTCAATACAAGGCTGAAAAGGCCAGTTCATGTCTTAATATACAACAAAATTATCACATCAACAACCTTGACCCTATCTTGAAAACATAAAGAAGTTGTTTCGAGATCGTCCACATAAATAACCTCAAAAGGTGCTTCATCATTCACATATACCACGACTGATGGCAATAGACTAGCCTCGCTCCATCTGAAGTTGTGCCTCTAATTCCGATATTCTCAATAAGGATGCTTGCTCAATGCAAGAACGACGTTTACGTTCTTCTTCAAGCAGTTCCATCATTTGATATCTCAGTTCTGCCATTTCCTGAGCCAAGTCCTCAGATTCTTCTTTTGCCCTCGATTTCTGCTCCTTGAGCTCATCCTTGAGCTTCTTGACAATGTTTTCATATTCTAGAAGTTCACGGGCCATTGTATCTGTCTTGCCCTTATCATCCAGCCTGAACCCGGGTTCCAAAACAGATCCATTTAAAACTGGTGTTTCTTGATTGCATTTGGACGCGATTTTATCGGGTTCAAAGCTTTTCGACCCCAGGGACATCATTTCCCGCTTCATGCTCTCTATTTCACACTGGTATTCTAATGCAGTTAAAGAAAGTGACTCTTCTAGCTTCTCTATGTGCACACAAGACTTTTGTAATTCTGCTTCTTTGGTTTCTAACTCATGCATCAAGAACTCACACTCTGAATTTGATTTCTTTAGTTCTTCTCTTAAGCTAATAATTTCCTTCTCCAAAACTTCAAAATCAGACAACTTCACATTGAGGTTGTTGACGTGCTCGTCTAGACTGTCTGTATAACCATTCTTTTCATTTAGTTGATCCTGCAAGTAATCTAGCATCCACACAACAATAATCAGTATCTTCAAAATCTTGATAATGTGATTGCGACCGAGGTGCCACGGCCAATATTTGATACCACCACTGTCCCAAATTGACTATCCCATTTGACTTTGGCAATCAACCGATGTCAATTTTGACCGTTTTCCAAGTTTATGTAAAATATACAATGTAAATTATCAAAACAACAATCTTCATCAAATCTTGATAAACCTGCATCTATAATTACTTATACATTGAATGATCAGATTTCTGATCTTTTGGCAGGAAAAAAAAAAGTAATCATTTTTTAAAAGTTGTAGCTAGTGCATATTGTGAGCAAAGATCGGCTAAAGTGGCAATATTAGATCCCAAAGTCAAGTGGGAACAAAATAAATGACTACATCGAACCGAGGTAGTACCATGGTTAAGATAATGTATGCTAGTCTCCAAACCAGAACACAAAAATTACTTAATCATATGGCGAACAGCAAATAATATTGTGCAATCAGTACCAAAAAAAAAAGTGAAAAGAAATACCTATTTCCTGATGGCAATTTTCCAACTCTCTTTGTAAATCCTGAATTTGTCGCTTATCTTCCAATCGGGCGTCATTCAAGTTCCTGACATGCAGTTCTAGTTTCTGTAACATAGAATTCGGTAAGCACGCATCAAAGCGTATAAAGAAGGAAAATGACCATAACTCTGTCCTCCCCAAATGTAAGAAACAGCATGGAAAGGATCCTAAGTGTCATCCCTCAAGGTAAGACCATAAAACACGACAAGATCCCAAACATTTTTCCGCTCCATTTAGTCTAGGTCAACCGTCAACATCAACAAGAGTGTACCATATTACTGGTATATATATGTATCCGTTTCTAGTAGAAAACTAAGAGTATGGAACATCAGTACAGTACGTGATGGCAACAGTGTAAAACAACATAGCCCAGTTCCAAAAAGGCTCCTGTCCTAAGTCAAGGAAAAGGCCTAAAGGGGAGCCAGATGTATGCACTCAGTCACGCGTTTTAACAGCAGACGGTTCTGGTCTTCTGGATGACAAATAATGAATATTGCATAAAAAGTTGTATCATCCAACTACTACTTCACAAAACAAAAATGAGAAGTGCAACCTTACTTTGATCAAATCAAAGCTTTGGGATTGCGTCTCTCTCAACAAATCCTTCTCTCTTCTTAACTGCAGCCAAAAACACCCACGAAAAAAATTACCAGTCACGCCTTTCATTTTTATACAGAAGGTTGGTGTGAAGTGTTGTAGATCATACTAAATGACTCAATGACGCAGTAAATCTATAGACTTTGAGCAATAACATATGTCATTAAGGAAACAACTATTGGTTCAGGACTTCAGGGTTCGAAACAACCTAAAACCTTTTTCCCATCACCTTCTTCAAACTTCCAAGTACATGCATGCCATTTTTTCCCCTTTTTTACTTCTCAAAATGAAGAATTTAAGTACATGTCTCTGATTCCTAGATCTCGAGAAGAAAGTCTATTTTCATTCCTGTTTCAAATAGATGTCTCTTAAAGCTAACGTCGCCAATCTGGAAGTAACTTCATAGACCTCATGAATTGTCATTAATACCGGGCAACAAAATCAGACACTCTGTATCACCATTCACCATTAGCTTCATGATGATATTCTTCGTTTGGTAAGGTGTACAATGATGCACTTTTCAAAACGTTAGAAGCCTCGCACTAAATTTCATTTCTATCAAAAAGAAATAAAAAAAAGACACTTGGAGAAAAGCCGTAGCCATCAACATATTTATTCGAGTGCAATAGACGATAAAAGGACCATCACGTCATTCACGTGTACTTGGAGTAAAGAACGTCTTAGTTACTGCACTAGAGCATTTATGAGAAAAGACGCAACCATTTTATGCAATGCAATACGATATAATAGCTCCTAAATGGGTGGATGGATGGATGGTGCAAAAAGGCCTCCCATTGGCATTGTAATGTTGGGAGACGAGTACAAGTTGTGAATTGTGATTAAAGACCTAGAGGACAAGTGCTAGTGGTGCGTCATGTACCACCACCGCACAATTCCCTTAACCTTCTAAAATTTTTGTTCCTACAGAAATACCACCATAGTTGTCAATTTCCCACGTATAAAACTACCCTGAATTTAACATTTCTAATTGACTTCAGTATATGAGAAGTTAGGGTGGGAAGATGTCCAATTACAACAGATGCTCAGAACCTTTGACCAAGGAAAAACCTATACTCCGTATAACTCTATTTCTGTAATAGTTGGAATCAGATATATGAATCTATCCTATCATCCACCTCATGTCCTTGACCTTCAGGCTGAAATCACTCATGAGTATAATTCTATATGGTCAGAGTCATATACTCGAATTCGAATAGGATACACTTATCTCTCAACCTCATGGTTGATACTTGATACTTTCATTCACAAGCAAGGTAGAGGATGAACAAGCATAACACTGAAAAATACCTCTCTGCATCTTTCTTCAATGTGTAATAGCTCCTCTGCATCAAAAAAGGAGACATCGGAATTGCTTCTGGAAGTGGTAGACATCTGCGAAACTGAAGAGCAAATTAGGACAACTGTTGAAACTGGCACAATAAATTGTCTAACCAAAGGTTTTCTCAAGTAACTAAGCCAACACTAAAATGCATGTAACGGTAAACGTTGGATGATTTAAACAAGTGATACAAGAGGGCTAAAACATGGAACCTAAACCTATAGTAGTAAGAAGCATCCTTCTACAAGAACCATTCAAGGTCATGAAAAGTTCTTCATACTACTACACTACACCGCAAAAAACAAATCCTACCAACTCAGGAAGCGGGGAAAGAAAAAGAGGTGCATATTGAGCTAACATCATAGCTATACACCTTGAGCTCTTCAACTTATACAAGTTTAGGTTTGAAGCACACCCCCATTGAAGTTCCCCGTTGTTGCATTTTACAAAAAAGATGAGCTCAGCTACAACCACCCTATGATACACACAATCACTTAGACCATCTAGCAAGGGATTGCTTTAGCTTAACGAGGGGTCTCGAATGTTAAAACTCATGAGGGGTAGCTTTACCGCCTTTTTTTTATCCTACCTAGCTAGAATCTGGAATAAAGCGGATGGTACACACCAAATATAACCACCATCCTACAATACACATAAGCACGTAAACCAGCTAGCAAGGGATTGTACCAACTTAACCATAGGTCTCGAGTGTTAAAACCCACGAGGGAGAGCTTTACCGCCATTGTGGTCCTACCCGGCTAGAATCTCGACTAAAGCGGATGGTATACAGCAAATAAAACCACCACTCTACAATTGACTAAGCCAAGAAATAACTCCACACTTAAAAACATTGAATAAACATAAACAAAGTTACATACTTGAGCAAATTAACATCTAAAACCTACATGCCATGTTAAGGTAAAATAAACTGCTAACAAAGAAATAGTCCTAGAAATGACAAACTAATTCATGCCCACAAAATTTATGCTATAATCATATAAACCCCAAAATTCCCAAGTCCCTTAAAACCCAAAAGACTTGAACTTTTGAAGAAAATTGCATTACCGATACATTAATTTATTCCTATATTTCATATAAAGGGTGCAATTGATCTCTAATTGTGACCATGAAAATAATTAGCAATTACCCAGAAAGTAAATGGCTATACTAGTAAATTCAAAAGTTAATTACCTGATTAAATAAACCTAATTAAAAAGGATTAAGACAAGAATTGATGAAGTCAAAAAGATAAATCTTGGTTTCTTTTGAGGGATTTGAGATTCTGGGATTGTAAAAGCAATAACATAAATTATTTTGTGATTAAGTGCTGTCTTTATGGTTCAAATGATTTTCTTTTTTTAAAAAAGACAACATTAGCTAAAAAGTTCCAGTGTTCAAATGATTTGAAAGTTACAAATGGACTATTATTATTTCGCAAATTCTTATTTTAGACGGTCAATTTCCGTCTGAAAAATAAGACGGGATTATGTTGCCACTTTTTGATAAAATGTAACCACAGCTAATATCAACTTGTTTTCAATAGTGGTTACATCTAATTGTAAAGTGGTTACAAAATCCCGTCTTATTGCTTTAGACCAAAATGGTGCGTCTGAAGCAAGACCAACTGTTATTATTTTGGCGATGATAATTTTATTCTCGTTTTCTTTAACGTCACTCAATTTAAAATTAATCATATACATATAAGTACCGAGCATGTAGCAAATTGACCTCATAACTTAACCATTATGTGTAAATCATCTCTTAAGTTTCACTTGTAACAAATTAGCACTGTAACTATCAAAATATGTGCAATTAAGCACTAATCAATTTTTTCAACCATTTTTTACTAATATTTATTATGTTTAGAGTATAAAAATCATTTTAAATATGCCTATTAAAAATTAAAATACAACTTATTAAAAAAGTGATTCAAATTTATTTAATGTAAGTAAAAATTTGGTTTTATAATTTCTCATCGTAACTTTATTTCAAATCTCATATTGTGAATATCTTATAACCAAAATATATAAATTAAATATTATAAAAAAGTATTAGGAAATGTTTTTTTTTTTAATAATTAGGAATTACTTAATTTATATTTAATTAATAATTTAGACTTTTAATAGCAATAAAATATTTTTGAGTAAATTTCATTCTTAAAAATAAAAAAGGTGGTTGATTACACATTAAGAGAAATTTATGGGCTCAATTTGCTACATTTATAAGCTAAGGGGTTAAATTACAAATAGTATCAAACTTATGGGGGTTATTTACTATATTTTCCCATATACGTATATACGGAGTAACTATTTACTCTCACAATTTGAGTAGCGTTAGTAAAAATAAGGGTGCTTTTATCATTTCCCTATATTTTACTGGTGGTCTTGTGTGCTTGTATTCTCACATCTTTGTTTGGGTTGGCCTTATTGTTCATGGACATCAAAGCCTATCAAGATTCAAGAGACTAGTATCCAGACCAGTTTCTAAAAAAAAAAAATTGACTTATCTAAACCATCGAATTGACCCAATTCAAACTAGTTTTAAACCCGATAGATGTACAGTAACTAGAATTATATTTGAACTCAAAATTGCCCAATGTATGAGATTATACACAAATAGGGATTTTTTATTCAAAACGGTCAAATTTTATTCAGGATGACATAATTGATCTAGTTTTGAATTTATCCTAGAAAGTAATGGAAAGACGTTTTAAGAAGAAACAAATGCATTGAAATCCTTACGTGAGAATAAATGTTCTGAAACGTTTACGTACTCACGTAAGAGAAAATGAATCTTTCCTTTTCTCCTACGAGATCGAGAGGATTATATCCTTTTATGACTAACTAGTCATAAGGGCCTTCTTGCCATTAAAGTAATTATTATCCGAGTGATTAACCTTGAAACAAGAAAATAAGCGAAAATTAGTGGCTAGTGGTGGTTATGGAGGGTGGAAATAGGTAAAGCTGACAAGTAGAGACCCATTCTGATAACACGACACTAACCTGGCACGAAGTTAACATGTTCGGGTCGAAACATTTTAACCCATTTAAGTAATTGGATCAACACGTACATTGACACAAAAGTTAAATGGGTCACTTAGGGTTGGAGTCTTACATAGACCTGGCATCTAGGTAGCACAGACACTTCTCCTAACCAGCCGTCCCGTGTCGGACACACGAACACCTATAAACCAGGAATGTGAGATTGAAAGACTAGAAGAGGTTGATTAGAAGATAAGTTTGGGTGGGAAAATTGATTAGAAGATGAGTTTGGGTAGGAAATGAGAATAAATTATAGTTAAAGTCAAGTTTTACACTCAATTATTTACATTTAATATCAAATACTAATACAAAAATAAAATTATATGTTATTTATAACTATAAAATATATATTTTATTAAATTTAAATGTCGTGTCCCGTGTCCTAAATTTTACGAGATGTCGTATCACGTGTCCGTGTCCGTCCGTTTTGGTGCTACCTAGCCTGGCATATTAAAACTGACCCGGCCTGAATTGTTGGAGTGAGTGTCATCAACAATAGTGTGATCACTTAATTAAATCTCATTAACAAGAATACAAAGGGATCATTAATATTATAATCAACTGATCCACATTAATCGGTAATGATTGGCTTACTAGAGTTTGACATTACTGTCGTATGACGGTGGTGATCAGTTGATCCCTTGAGGTCACACCGAAAGGACGATTCCCTAATCAAGAATATTAATTAATCCCTTAAACAGAACAAGTTTGCAAGTGAGAAATATATCTTATTGTAATATGATTAAATAAGATTCAATAAATATAATTGTTATATTATAATGCTTAATGTTTATGAAACATTTGAGATAAGCATGATTGGTTGATCATAATCACAATTAGTTGTGGATCATATCAACCAAATATCAGATGACTCATCTTATATATATGTGATCATAAATTATTACTTAAAATGTTAAGTTTAATTTATTTGACATGAAATTGTATTTAAATTAGTTAAATACATAATTATATTATAAGATAATATGTCACATGTCACATGTGTGACAAATGACAAAATCACAAAATGTAAAATGGAGTCCATATTACACATCAAAACCGGCTATAAGGGTGGTTGGGTAAGATTAGGCTTTAATGTTGTGCTAAGATGATTAGACAAAATGATTACCTAGCCTAAATACCTATAGCCACCCTATAACTTTGATAAGGCAAAAAGAAAGAGGCATGCTCTCCCTTCCCAAGCAAGTGGCCGGTTATGGTGAGTGATAAAGAGAATGTTTTCCTCTTGTTTTACTTACTTAATCTTATATAAAAATTAATACTATATCTCACTAGAAATCACAACTATATTGTGACACCCTCATATTTGCGGAAAAATAAAACAAGTAATTTAAATAAATAAAGGATGAGAATACGTTTCTAATAGGTTCACTTTAGTGAAAATCGGTAAATTTTAAAACCAGAACCTACTATTAAATATATTCATCATAACAAAGGTGTCTTAAAGAAAAAGG
>JAIUZE010015342.1:0-48215 GCA_022085475.1 Heliosperma pusillum
GAGAATTGAATAGACAAAGCATGACATGGTAGATTAAGACCTAGTAAATCGCATAAAAAAGCCTGCTAGACCATCTGATCTATGATTGTAATGAACACATCATTCTTACGAACTCACAATGAATTATTTGCATATCCTAAATCCAATTTCATCAATATGTTAATCTACATGTGTGAACCTACTTCCCTAGATTATTTTCTTTATTGCATTGTTATTATTTAGTAATTAGTGACAAACATTTGCCAATCGTCTCTAACCACAACTATTCACAAGTATCTCCCGTCTCCCCGAGATCGACCCCTTACTTCCCTAATTACATTAATTTGTTGTTAGCCTAGTCTGGGTTATTTATCTTTGATTAGGGTACGCGATAACCCGATCAGGGGTGAAGGTAAGAAATGGGTCGGAAAACCTGAGGAAGGTCCAGTAGGAGCAGGTGTAGATGGCTGCCCCATCTCTCGTTCTTGACTACGACCAGCGGCCCTCCTAGGCAAAATGTAAGGTAAAAGGTACGAGGGGACAGGTGCTCGAGATGCCTTTCGTGCGACAAAAGGAAGAGGGGTCAAAGGAGGTAAAGAGTCGCAAGGCAAAGTCACTGAGGTGGACGTGGAGATCTTCCACGTCCCGTCATCTAAGAGCAAATTTATGTGATACATGAAAAACCTATCGAGTAAACGAGCGTTGTCTAAACATTGGTTCTCATGACCAATGGGTAACATACCCCTGGGGAAGTCGGGAAGCAACTGTTTAGCGATATGGGTGACCACCCCCCACAGTAGATAGAAGTCAAAATCTCGTCTGCAACATTAACAAAGTGCTGAGCAACGAGACAGGCTACATTTAGCAAAAACGGGCGACCACTATCGATAGTTAGATAGCCACCCAAGAAATGAAGCTCATACGAGTTTACGTTATTGGCTTCTTTTCGTCCAAAAATCGTGCTTGCAATTAAACGAAGCCAATAACGTACAGCTGGATGATGCACAAACAGGCCCCGCATCCTACCATTATGGTGGTCGGAAAGGGCAGCCCAGAGTGGCTGAATCAATTTTTTAGGGGGATTGTAATCCCCCTCACTATGTAGACGAAGAAGAGCACCAAACTCGGGTAAGGAAAATGTAAATGGCTGATTAAGAAGGCGAAAACGGATGCTAGCGGCATTCACATTTGCCTTAAAATCAGCAAAAGAGAAAAACAAACTGCTGAAAAACTCAAGTGTAGGGGATTGGTAAGTGTATTCTTTCATTTGAATTAAACCCGGCATCCCCGTACCATTCAGAATTCATATAACACTATCGTAGAGGCCGAAAGCCATTAGCGTGTCACGATCAAGAAGACGCGAGGGAATAATAGGATTGTGCGAGAGTGATTCAAACCGATTCTTTTGAGTTTGGGATTCAAAGATTACCTCCGGATAGTCAGGTAGACTATCTAAAGGTTCGTGTTGTATCATTGCGGTACGCGGGTCTACTGGAGCTCCATCACTGCCTGACATGCTCATCTCTGCGGTCGGCGTCGGAACTGCTGTCTAGCGCCTGGAGGTTTGTCCGTTGGTCATCCTCCGTCGCTTGCCTCTTTTCATAGTTTACCTATCACAAGTAAATTTTGATGGTTAGTCATGTAATTTTTTCAGAAATCCCCAAATCAATTGAAAACTCAAACCCTAATTTTTTCAATTAGAATTATTGGAAAGTAGTAGTAATGAATGATGGAAAGGAATTAAAGCAAAAATTGACAATTATGAGAGAGAAAACTAAAGAGAGAAAGTTCTTTCTAGAGGATTATAGGGTTTTGTGCAAAGGCAAAAACTAATCTGATTCTCATATTGTTCTCTTAAATTCAGTAGTAATAATAATAGACATTGGTATTAAATCTTAAAGTAATACGGTAATAATCAATAGTATTTTCTATTAACTGAAATCATGGATATTAACAAAATGATGAATGACACGAGAATGGAGGTTATAGCTAAGTTGAAGGACATCAATTCGCAGGCTGAGGAATCTGGTCAGGGGGTGAACACAACGGCAAACGGGAAGAATGAATCAGAATGGCAAGTTGTTGGCTCGAAGAGGAAGAAGAATGGGAATGTGCAATCTCATGTTGGGAAATTACCATCTATAGATGAACATTCAGTTTGGGGAACCTAGAGACAAAGGTAATATTCTTAAGCTAAGTATTGATGATGTGAAGGATGAAATTACTTATTGGAATTCTGCGGTATTTGGGTATGTTATGGGGGCTAACCCTCCCAGGATGGTAATTGAAGGCTATCTAAGAAGGGAATTGAAGAATTATGCTATTAATAAGATAAGTTTTCTGCCAATTGGTCTGTTCATGGTGAGATTTCAGACTATGGAACACCAGAAATTGGTTTTGGAAAGGGGGATAATGTTATTTGATGGTAAACCTGTGATATTGAGACCTTGGGATCCAGAGATAAAGATGACTAAAGTTTTAGTGAAAACTGTGCCAATATGGATTAAATTAGTTGGTCTGGACTTGAAATTCTGGGGAAATTCTTGCTTAGAGAAGCTTGCATCATTGCTAGGTACATTTGTGCGGATTGATGACATTACTTTGAGTAGAAATATGTTAGGTTATGCAAAGGTGCTGGTTGAGGTTGAGGTGGATCAAGAGTTTCCTGATAAAATTCATTTTGAGGATGAGAAGGGTCAGGAGGTCACAGTGTTATTTGAGTATGATTGGGTTCCTATAACATGTCAACAGTGTCATGGTATGGGGCATAATACTAATGAATGTAGGAGGAGGAATGGTCCAAAGCAAGTTAGACCAGCTCCTGTTAAGAAGGTATGGAAGGAAAATGGGGCTACTGTCTCTGCTCTGGACCCAAAGGACTTTCCTGTCCTAGCTAAAAAAGTTGTGATTGGAGACAGTAGCACTAGTAGTGCCAGAAAGAAGATGCTTAGGGATAATGTGGTGGATGTGGTTACTCCAGCAAGTTCTCCCGTGAGTTATAGTTCCTTATTTACTCCAGCAAGAATTATCACAAGAATGACTAGACATGAGACTAGAATACCTAGGGGTAGGAGAGTGATTTTGTTGTTAAGTTTAACAGTGCCTTGGGGAAATCTGCTGAGATGGTGGATAAAGGAGATGGTGGAGGAGTCCATTCCCCTCCAAATGACTAGAATGGGGGTATGGAATGTTAGGGGCCTGAACAATGTTGATAAACAGAAATATATCAAATGGTTTATTCACTAATATGATGTAGATATGTTTGGGCTCCTTGAGACTAGGGTAAAACCTGGATCTCTAAATAATGTAGCTAAGAATGTATGTAATGGATGGTCTTTTGTCACTAATCATAACTACCATAATGGGGGTAGGATTTGGGCTCTTTGGAGACATCAGGCCCTAAAGGTGGTTACCCTGGACATGTCTGATCAGTTTATTCATCTTGAGGTGACCAATAATATTGATAACAATAAGTTTTTTATAACTTTTTTGTATGGGTTTAATAAACCTGAAGATCGTGCTCCTCTGTGGGAGGACATAATAAGGATGAGAAGAAGAGAACCATGGATGATCCTGGGTGATTTCAATAATGTGCTTCATGCTGATGAGAAGATTGGCCTTCCTGTGAGGGATGTTGAGATCCTACCGTTTCATAGAGCTATTAATCTTAGTGATCTTCAAGATATCAAAACCCTAGGTGCTTTATTCACCTGGAATAATAAGCAACCTAGTGGAACTAGGGTGTTCAGCAGGATTGACAGGGTATTAGTGAATGAGAGTTGGGTGAGAAATAAGCCAAACTATTATGCTCATTATGGTCCTGAAGGGGATTTTGATCACTGCCCTTGTATCATTGAGGAGGGGGGTTCTTTAAACCACAAGAGAAAACCTTTTAAATTTTTCAATATGTGGAGTAAGGCTCCTGACTATAGGGAGATAGTTCAGAGTGTTTGGAATAGGGAAATACAAGGTAATCATATGTTCAGGATTGTTGCTAAGCTTAAAGGCTTGAAAGCTGAGTTAAAGAAGCTGAATAGAGTGCTATTCTCTGATGTTGAGAGAAATGCAGAGATAGCCTATGAGCTTATGATAAATTGCCAAAAGGAATTACAATCTGACCCTACTAATTTTGGCCTGATGGATAAAGAGTACCAGACTAGAGCTAGCTACATGATACTTAAACAAGCTAAGGAGGAGTTTCTGAAGCAGAAAGCAAAGTGTAGTTGGGCTCGTGATGGGGATCTTAATACAGCAATGTTTCATAAGATTATTAAGCAAAAACAAGTGCAGAATAAGGTGTTCAGGATTGAAGGCATTGATGGTATCATTTATAAAAAGCCTGATGACATTGTGCAAGCCTTTTTGGCATACTATAAAGAACTGTTGGGTACTCCAGGAATCACTGGTGATTTTAATCCTGGAGTTATGAGGAGTGGCCCAATAGTTAACAATGATGTTTGGCATGTGCTATGTCAGGTGCCTAGTGATAGAGAGATTAAAGAGGTTGTGTTTGCCATCCCTTGGGATAAGAGCCCTGGTCCAGATGGCTATAATAGCTGTTTTTTTAGAACTAGCTGGGACATAATCAAAAATGAGGTTTGTCTTGCTATCCAGAATGTCTTTATTTCAGGAAGACTGCTAAAACAAATCAATTGCACTAATCTTGTTCTCATTCCAAAAGTTGCTAATCCTGGATCAGTGAAGGATTTTCATTCTATTGCCTGCTGCAACACTATTTATAAGATTATTGCAAAGCTATTATGCAGTAGATTGGCCTGTGTTTAACCTGGAATTATTAATCCTGCCCAGGCTGCTTTTGTTAAAGGGAGGAGTATTATGGGCAACATCTTGATCAGTCAGGATCTTATTAGACTTTATGCTAGCAAGAATGCTTCTCCTAGATGCATGATTAAAGTGGACCTGAGGAAGGCTTATGATTCAATTGAATGGAGTTTTCTGGAGCAGGTTCTTAGATGCTTAAATTTTCCTACTCACCTGGTTGATTTAATTATGCAATGTGTTACTACTACTTC
Organism: Heliosperma pusillum; assembly: GCA_022085475.1. NCBI lineage: Eukaryota > Viridiplantae > Streptophyta > Magnoliopsida > Caryophyllales > Caryophyllaceae > Heliosperma > Heliosperma pusillum. The sequence goes on from JAIUZE010015342.1 coordinate 5,013, forward strand.
CTACTCTATTGTGCTTAATGGTAGCCCACATGGATTTTTCAATGGAAGGAAGGGACTTCGTCAAGGAGATCCTCTATGTCCCCTCTTGTTCACCTTGTGTATGGAGTATTTGAGTAGAATGATGAACATAGTAAGCAGTATACATGGATTTAAGATTCATCACCTTTGCAAGGGCCTAAAGTTGAATCACTTAATGTTTGCTGATGACTTAATTATCTTTTGCAAAGGAGATTTAAGATCTGTGTTGCTGATTGTGGAGGGTTTTAGGTTCTTTTCTAATGCTTCTGGCCTTCACATTAACAATGAAAAGTCTGAGTTGATTTTGAATGGGGTTAAAGCTGAAGTTGAGGGAACCATTCTAGATGCTACTGGTTTTAAGAAAGAATCCTTACCTTTCAAGTATCTGGGTGTAACTATTTCCCATAGAAGGCTTTCAAAGAATGATTGCAATGTGCTTCTGGAGAAGATGGTTGCCAGAATTAAATGTTGGAACAAGAGAAGAATTTCCTATACTGGTAGGCTTACTTTAGTTAAGTCTGTGTTGAGTACTATTCACAACTATTGGGCTCAAATGTTCATCCTTCCTTGTGGGGTGATGGATAAACTTAAAGCTCTTTGTAGGAATTTCTTGTGGGAGGGAGAGGACACTAAATCTAAAGCTCCTTTGGTTGCCTGGAATGTCTTATGCCAAGGTAAAGAGTATGGAGGACTAGGTCTGGTGGATAGCAAGATTTGGAATTGTGCTGCTGTGGGGAAGCTGGTGTGGTAGATTGCTACAAAGAAGGATCATCTTTAGATCAAGTGGATTGATAAAATCTATCTGAAAGGTAGGGACTGGTATAACTATGCTCCAAGTAGTTACAGTTCCTGGGCATGGAGGAAGTTGTGTTCCATAAGGAATATGTTCATGCCAGCATTGGTTAGTGGTCACTGGATGTCTGCAGATGATCAGAATACCATATGTAAGGGATATGCCTGGCTGAATGTGAATCCAAATATCAAAATGGGGTGGTGCAGGGTAGCTTGGAATAGGATGAATATTCCAAAACATTGTTTTATTAGTTGGTTATTGTGGCAGGGACGTTTACTCACAATGGATAGGTTGGCTAGGATGGGGATTGTGAGGGACACTGAATGCTGGCTATGTGGGTTGGCTGAGGAGTCCCATATACATTTATTTAAGGAATGCTCTTATGTGAGGATATGCTATGATCTCCTTCAGGATTGGATTCAGGTCAGGCCTCATCTATGTTTTGATGCTGAAGCTATGCTGAAGATGAGACATCTCTCTGGATTTCAAAGAAAAGTCTGCTGGTCTCTGGTAACAGCAGTGCAGTATTGTGTTTGGCAGAGCAGAAATTTGTGTAGAAATGAGAATTACGTGGTTCATCCAAGATATCTACTAGAACAAGTAAAAAAGAATGCTAGAGTAAGGTTAAGGAATATACAAATGGGTCGAGTAGCTAGGTCTGATAGCTTGTGGTGTCAATGTAAAGGTCTTATGTAGTCATGAAGGTTGTAATATCTTTGTGAGGTTGATTAGATGAGCAGGATTGTATTGTCATGAAGATGTACTTGGTTTGAGGATTTTGAAATATATTTACATTGGTACCAAAAAACAAAGAAAGAAATTAAAGCAATAAAAATTACTTGTGAGGGTTAGGAATGGATAGAACTAAAAAGTGAGAGTGATTAAGTGGAAGAAAGAGGGAGAAAATGAGAGTAGCAGTGAAAAAATAAGAAGAAGGACGAAGGAAGAATGGAAGAAGGAAGAGTGATGCGTGAAGGTTTAAATTGCAGCAACATTCGATTTTTTTTTTTTTTTTAGTTTTGCTTCGATTTAGTCGATCGACCAAAATGTTTAGTCGATCGACTAAATCTGGCAGAAAACCAAATGTCACCACAATTAGTCGATCGACCACAAATTTCAATCGATCGACTAATTTACGAAAAAATCCTGTCTCAGCAATATTAGTTGATCGACCACAAATTTCAGTCGATCGACTAAAACTTGCGAAAAATCATGTCTCAGAAAAAGTAGTCGATCGACCACAAGTTTTAGTCGATCGACTTTTCTGATGAAAACGCTGCTCATCTTTCTTCGTTTTGCGAATTTGCGCGACACGATCTCCTATAATGCAACTTTCTGTCAAACGCCAGTCCCTCATTCTCACTTAATACTCAAACAAAGCTAATGACAAGCACTAAGAAGCTAAATTAATAACTAAAAGTAATTCAACTCACAAAGCTAAACTAAACTAAGCTAATAACAAAAAGTTCAAACTTACAAGCTTAATACAGTCCGGGTTGCCTCTCGGTAAGCGCTGGTTTATGAGGTCCCGCTCGACCTTGTTACCTCAATTGGCTTGTTCATCAATATGGTCGAAGTATAATACTTCGATCCTTCCAATAGAATCCGTGGTTCCATAGTAATGCTTTACTTGATGACCATTCACCTTAAACCGCTTGCCTTCAGAGTTTTCTAACTCGACTGACCCAAACTTAGAAACAGAAGTTGCCGTATAAGGGCTAGACCACCCGGACTTCAGTTTACCAGGAAAAAGGCGGAGTCGGGAATTGAATAGCAATACTCTCTCACCAACTTTGAACTCTCGCGGTATAAGTCTCTTATCATGCCACCATCTTGTCTTCTCTTTGAATATTCTGGAGCTTTCATAGGCATTCATCCGGAACTCTTCCAGCTCATCTATCTGCAACAAACGTTTCTCACCACAAAGTTTGTTGTCAAAATTCAATTCATGAATGGCCCACCAAGCCTTATGCTCTAATTCTACGGGTAAATGACAAGATTTACCATAGACTAATCGATATGGTGAAGTGCCAATTGGTGTCTTAAATGCAGTTCTATAGGCCCATAAGGTATCATCCAGTTTCATACTCCAATCTTTTCGAGATTTAGAGACAACTTTTGCTAATATTTCTTTGATTTCCCGATTGGAAACCTCTACTTGACCACTAGTTTGAGGATGATATCCCAAACCACGACGGTGTGCAACACCATATTTAGACAATAAAGCACAAATCTGATTTTCTTTAAAATGCATACCTCCATCGCTAATGACAACTCGAGGGACACCAAAGCGAGAGAAAATTAATCTTTTAAACAGTTGGATGACAGTCTTAGCATCACAATGGATCGAGGCAACAGCTTGTACCCACTTGGATACATAATCAACAGCGACTAATATATATCTATTACCTTTGCTGGACGGGAATGGGCCTTGGTAATCAATGCCCCAGACATCAAAAACCTCGACCTCTAGTATTCCTACTTGAGGCATCGCATGCCGCTTAGATATATTTCCTGTTCGCTGACATGCATCACAAGCTACCACAAAATCCTTAGCGTCTTTAAACATAGAAGGCCAATAAAAACCAGATTGAAGTACCTTAGCCACGGTTCGAGACGGACCGTGGTGACCACCATAAGATGAAGAATGGCATGCTTCTAGGATTGCCTTGGTCTCCCACTGCGGTATACACCGTCGATAAAGACCGTCCGCGCATTCCTTAAATAAATAAGGATCGTCCCAAAAGTACTGCCTCACGTCATGAAGGAAACGCTTCCTTTGCTAAAAAGACAAGTCATGAGGCAATAGATTACCTACAATGAAATTAGAATAATCAGCATACCACGGATTTTCATTAGTAGTAATAGCCATCAGAATATCGTCAGGAAAAGAATCGTTAATAGGTAAAGAATCTCCCTCTTCCTGCGATGGTATGCGAGATAAGTGATCGGCAACCAAATTCTCAGCTCCCTTCTTATCTCAAATCTCCAAATCAAACTCTTGGAGTAGGAGTATCCACCGCAACAGTCTTGGCTTGGCTTCCTTCTTAGCAAGAAGGTACTTCAGGGCTGCATGGTCAGTAAAAATAATAACTTTCGAACCTAACAAATAAGATCGAAACTTCTCTAGCGCATATACCACAGCTAGCAATTCTTTTTCTGTGGTGGCATATTTCACTTGAGCCTTATCTAATGTCCGGCTCTCATAGTAAATTGCACTCAAAGCCTTGTCTTTTCTTTGACCTAGTACCGCGCCAACTGCAAAATCGCTAGCATCACACATGATTTCGAACGGAAGTTCCCAATCTGGAGCTTGAATAATTGGTGTTGTAATCAAGGCTTGCTTCAACCTGTCAAAAGCAGAAAAGCATTCATCAGTAAAATTGAATATGGCATCCTTGAGCAATAATTGTGTAAGTGGTTTAGCAATTTTCGAGAAGTCTTTAATAAACCGGCGATAAAAGCCGGCATGGCCAAGAAAACTTCTAACTCCCTTAACATTTACGGGAGGTGGTAATTGCTCTACCACTTGCACTTTTGCTTTATCAACTTGGATGCCCTTGTCAGAAACTAAATGCCCTAAGACAACTCCCTCGTTGATCATGAAATGACACTTTTCCCAGTTTAGAACCAAGTTAACCTCGATACACTTCTGCAAAACTTTATCAAGGTTAGTCAAACACGTATCAAAATCACTTCCATAGACGCTGAAATCGTCCATAAAAACTTCCATTATCGACTCGATATACTCAGAAAATATCCCCATCATGCACCTTTGGAAGGTAGCTGGGGCATTTTACAATCCGAATGGCATTCTGCGATAAGCAAAAACACCATGTGGGTAAGTAAAAGTCGTTTTTTCCTGATCATCTAGGTGGATAGGTATCTGTAAGAACCCTGAGTATCCATCTAGATAGCAGAAAAATTTATGGGAAGCTAACCTTTCTAGCATTTGATCAATGAAAGGGAGGGGTAAATGATATTTTTTTGTGGCGACGTGTAATTGTCTATAATCAATGCACATTCGCCATCCAGTGACAACTCTAGTTGGTATTAATTCATTCTTATCATTTTTTACCACTGTAGTCCCTCCTTTCTTTGGGACTACCTGAACTGGACTCACCCATTTAGAATGGCCAACTGAATAAATAATACCTGCATCTAGCAATTTTATTACCTTTGCCGTCACAACATCCTGCATTTTTGGATTCAACTTAAGCTGACCTTGTCTGCAGGGCTTATGTCCTTCCTCTAATTCAATTCTGTGCATACAAATGTCAGGACTGATTCCTTTCAAGTCATCCAAACTGTAACCCAAGGCTTTCCTGTTCTTATTTAGGATATCCAACAGAGCAGCTAGTTGGTTATTACAAACCTTAGCACTAACAATGACTGGGTATTTCTTATACTCATATAAAAACATATACTTAAGATGAGAAGGGAGAGGTTTAAGTTCAGGTGTTTTTACTTCTACAGCACAAGAAGTATTTACCAACCGTTTTACCGTTTCTCCTTCAGCATTTGTGAGGTCACGACCTTCCAAAGCGGCTTCTAGCATACCCAACACAGCGTCATTGTTCTCCGGGTTATCTGCACATGCATCCAAAACCATCAAAGCCTCTAACGGGTCCCTAATCAAGGGACCCGACCAAACATCAAAAACAGAGTGATCAATTATATCAATAGCATAGCAAGTGTCCTCTATCATAGGTTTGGCAAGAATATTTGCTATATTAAAGGTCACTTTATCCCCCCCCCCCCCCCCCTCCACCTCTAGAGTCAAGCGTCCATGCTTGACATCAATAATAGCTCCTGCTGTATGTAAAAATGGCCTACTTAGAATTATGGGAATCTGAGTATCTTCGGCCATATCTAACACAATAAAGTCGACGGGTATAAAGAATTTACCTATCGTAACATGAACATCCTCTAGAACACCTAGGAGTCTTTTAACTATTCGGTCGGCCATTTGTAAAGTTACGTTAGTAACTTTGAGGTCTCCCATGTTCAGTTTCTCGCAAACTGAATATGGCACCACACTAACACTTGCACCCAAATCACATAAAGCTTTATCGATTACATGGGTGCCTATAGGGCAAGCAATAGAAAAACTACCCGGGTCCTTTAATTTGGGTGGAGATTTTCTTTGTAGGAGTGCACTACACTCTTCGGTAAAAGCAATAGTCTCCATTTCATTGAAACTCTCTTACGAGTCAAAATATCTTTCATAAATTTAGCGTAAGAAGGGACTTGGGTAATTAACTCAGTAAATGGTACAGTTACCTGAAGATTTTTGACGACCTCCATGAATTTACCAAATTGTTGCTCGGTCTTTGTGTTTTTTAATCGTTCCGGAAAAGGGACTTTGATAGCAATTTGCGGATCAGCAGCTTTATTCTTCTTTTGAGCAGAACTAGACGTCTTATTGGCAGTAGAAGACGCCTCATTAGAAACAGGTACCGAATCAGTGTCGTCAGCAGGCAAAATAGTCGATCGACCATTTAAGCCTGTCAATCGACTATTCAGATAAGTCGGTCGACTAGTGTCATCGGTCGATCGACCTTTTTCGCCTAGTTCAGTTTCAGCTTCAGAAATTTTAGTCGATCGATTACTTGATTCTGTCGATCGACTATTTGGCAGTGGCACAGCAGACTCGTCTGCTGCTGTTTCCTCCTGGCTTGCTTCTAACCATTCGGTAGTGACTTTTTCAAACGTTTGAGGCAGCTTTGGTCCATCATATGAAAGACCGCTTCAGAGATGTATCGCATTAGCCGTGTCATGTTGCCTATCCGGCAGAGATGGCAACGTACCCGGCTGCCTTGTAGCTTGCTTAGATGCTATTTGTGCCATTTGTGTCTCAAGCATCTTGATTGAAGCATCTTTAGCTTGCTCATTCTTTTGGTATTGTACCATGAAAGATTGAAACATGGACTTAAGTTCTGCAGTTTCAGTTGGTACAATAGGTGGTTGTTGAGTCGGAGGAGGAAAAGACGGTGCCTTTTGGTAAGCGAAACCACCTTGTTGTTGACTACGATGTGGTGGGGTATATACTTGTTGTTGTGTTGCAGTGGGGTTCAAAACATTCTGACTTTTCCACGAGAAATTAGGGTGTTCCCTAGTTTGTTCATTGTAAAAGTTGGAAAACGGACCACTTTGCTTGTATTGTTGGAAATCAAGCACTTGCTCTTTCTCCGTCATACAATCAGCTGCAGAATTCCCCTCATCCCCACATATCTCACAAGTAGATGTTTGTTGAACCATATCATTAACTGTCTGTTGTCCCCCCGGAACCTGACTCATCTCCAACCTATCAAATCTAGCATTCATAGCCTCCAGTTGCGCGACAACTGCACTAGATTCACCACTACCCTTGCGCACACCTCCCCTTGGATTCCCATATTCTGCTGTGTGTCTCGCCATTTCTTCAATGATATTCCAACCTTTATCATCATCAATATTCTGCTGGAATCTCCCATTGGCAGCGGAATCAAGAACAGCCCAATGATCGTCAAACAACCCATTGTAAAATTGGTTGCAAAGGAACCATTGCTGATATCCATGGTGCGGAACGGAGCGAACAATCCGCTTGAAACGAGTCCAAGCTTCGTTTAGATCTTCACTGGCCACTTGTTTAAAGCTAGTAATCTGCCCTCTTAAAGCACTTGTGCGCTGAGGAGGGAAGAATCTCTTGTAGAAGGCTAGAGCAAGTGTGTTCCTAATTCCCGCTTGTTCTTTGTCCAAGTACTGATACCATTCACGAGCATTATCCCGTAAAGAGAAAGGAAGTAATACCTCTTTCACTTTATCAGCGGTCACCCCAGCAGTGAGCGGAATAGTAGAACAATAATCCGTAAAGGTTTCCATATGTTGACCAGGATCTTCATTTCCTCCACCTCCGTACTGATTACGCTCCACCAAATGAACATAGGAGGGACGAATATCGAAAGTACCATTGTTTACTGTTGGAAGGGAGAATCCCTTAGGAATAGAGTCGAGAGTAGGCTCAGAGTGGCTGGCTATATTAGGCATGACTACAGTAGTGACAGCAGAAGTAGAAGTATCCTCTTCAAAGGACCGTGTTTATGCTACAAAATCCGCGTAAACACTATCAAGCGTACTCAAGTCTTCAGCTTGATGTAGTTCTTTCCAAAAGTTTCGTCTAACACGAAGAGTCTTTTCTGGTTCGGGGTCGAATGGTACGAGCTCGGACCTGGGATACCTGGGCATAAACACACTAAAGGAAAGAAATGAGAATGCTCTCAAGGAACTATCTTTCCTTGATATAAGACAAACAAAAATTAAACAAATAATTTATCACCGTCTCCCCGGCAACGGCGCCAAAATTTGACAGACTAAATCGCACACCTAATCAAAGATAACCAACATGCCTAAACTAATGCAGTAAAGGAAGTCGATATCGTATCCACAGGGAGACTAAAGAAATTCTATTTGCTAATTAAACGTCTGTCTAAGTAAAAAATGGGGGTTTTGATTGTTTGTTATCTAAACTACAAGTAGTGAAGGAAAGAGAAATAAAGGGAAGATAAATAAAGGAAGAAAGTTGATGAAAATATAATAAGAGAAATAGCTAGGATATCTGATAAGTGAATATTTGTATGATTTTAATCCCCAATATAGCTCGGTTTTGTATGTCATTTGTGCTTTGTTAAGCCATTTTGTGAGCTAATATCGTCTTCCAGGCGAATTCCATGTTTTAACCTGTTTTGTAGGGAAAGTGACGTTTCTACGCCCTTTTTCTATATTTCCGAGCATTTGCCTAGAACCCGACGATTTGAGAAGCGAGCTTGACCAAGTCAAAGGCACTCCAAGAAGGTTCACTAATTCAAAATAAAGAAGAAGCAAAGACGATTTCGCAGTTGTCAGAAGATCGATCAGTTAGGCGAAGAAATCATCATTTTACATCAAACCCTATCAACAAACCCGACTCAAAAGGTCAATGGGGTCAATGAAAGTCAAGTTATTCACCAAAGGAGATGAAACAAAAGTCAAAGAGTGAAGAACACCACGTACCCGATCGGGTAAGTGGTAAACCCGATCGGGTATGTCTCCTGATCTGAACAAATGCTTCGACTTCCTCCTTTTTGTCCTATGTGATGAATGCATGACCCCTTCCCCACAAAACCTAGCCTATATAAGGAGTGTTTCATCACACACCTCTACACACTTCTCTCTTTACATAACCCTAGATTAGTCTTAGAAACCCTAGCCTCCATTTTCCCTTAAAAATCGTCTTTTACATTTCTCCTTTTATGTTTAGATCTCCGTCTTCTCTTATGCCTATTTTTCTAGTTTAGAAATAATAAAAACTTCTGGTTCTTAGTTCTTTTATATTATTCAATTATTGTAATACATGGATCGTCAAAGATATGCAAGGAAATTTCTATTTGGATATTTATATTTCATCATTATCGCTATTTGATCGTCATGTAGGTATTTCTGTTTTATCTTTTGTTTAAGTTCTTTATGTTTTTTATTTGATCATTGTTTTCTTTACATGTTCTCTTAGATTCAATTTAAATACCGTTGTAATCATTTTATTTTATTAGATCGTTGATTTAGAATTGTTATTATCATCTTATAATATCAAAAATCAATAAACATGTCTAGCCTAGTTTTAATTGTTAAAATCAATCTAGATCTAAATACTATTATGAGTGAAGAGTCACCTTTCTAGGGTGTAGGGTAGCCATGTTAGGTTAATTAAAAGATGAAAATCGGATAAAGAAATTGTGCCTTTAAAACGTTGTGTCTATGCATGTTTGGATTGTAACGATAGTTAACGATTTCTGGCCAAAATCATTGACTAAAATGGAATTCTTTTCCAAGGTAGAAATACGTGAATTGAATAGACAAAGCATGACATGGTAGATCAGACCTAGTAAATCGCCTAAAAGCTTGCTAGACCATCTGGTCTATGATTGTAATGAACACAACATTCTTACGAACTCACAATGAATTATTTGCATTATTCCAAATCCAATTTCATCAATATGTTAACCTACATGTGTGAACCTACTTCCCTAGATTCTTTCTATCATTGTTAAATCATTATCCATTTCATTGCTTTTATTTTGATTTGTTTTGATTTTGTTTATGCTTTTTATTAATTTAGAATCCAAAACCCCAAAACCCAGATACTCGTTAGATAAGATTTAATTGCAAGACATTTCACATCCTATAGGAAACACCATCTCCCTGAGGATCGACCCCTACTTCCCTAATTACATTAATTTGTTGTTAGCCTAGTCTGGGTAATTATCTTTGACCAGGGCTTACGACAGGCTCGATCAATATCGGGTTACCACGGTCAATGACGGTCAATGAAAGAATCAAAAGAATAGAAGAATTAGCTACTCATGTTGTATCTAATGAAATTAACTACAACAATAAGAATCGAATTTAACATGGCTAAAGACAACAATTAATAGACAGGGAAATTAATGAGCGAGAATAAACAACAAAGAGCGAGAATACGAGAAAAAGGATTCAATACCAAAAGGAGGAAGAAAGATCGATTCCAAGAATTCAATCTCAAGTTGCTAAAAAGAACCTAGAATGTTTAACCGTATAAAAAGCATAACCTAATTAGTCTGTCTTACAAAGCTTAAATACTAAACTCTGTAATTATTAAAACTAATGGGCCGAATCAGAAAATCAAATCTTCGGCTAAAGCTAAATGTAGTCGATTGACTGCATAACTTAGTCGATCGACTAAAGTGAAGAAATATGCCGCCTCTACTACAAATTAGTCGATCGACCAAAATAGTAGTCGATCGACTAATTCCCAAAACCTGTCGATCGACTGGAATGAATAGTCGATCGACTATTTCCCATATCAGCACGCCAATTTCACTCTGATTCAATGCGTCTTCTTCCGTTCCCGAGCGTCCCAAGGTGACAGTTCTCAAGCACGACTCCACTCGTATCCGGAATGCAACACAAAGACGAGATTCGACTCGTTTTGGCTCCTTGCGGGTCAACAACCTGTACGAAACAAAGAAATACCCAAAGTATCCGAAACAAAGTAGAATAGTAGCTTTTGCTACTCAAATGGCATAGAAATGCGTGCAAGAAGGGTGAAATAAATGTATAAATTAGGCACGCATCACCCATTATGTGAGTAGGCAACGCCTTTCCCTTCTTTTTACATCCCGACCTACGATTAGCCGAGACAGATTCAGATCTCGCAACGAAGCTAGGATCTTCGACGGGCCTATTCTTAAGCTTTCTAAATAAGTCCAAAGGAATCCACTTCGGCTTGTGCTCCTCGTCTTTCTGCGAAGCTCGGTAGATCATATGACGTAAGCGGGTCTTTATGGCATATTCCCAAGGTTTCCTTACCATATCTGTATGGCAAGGCTCGAAAGAAACCCTTTGCTGTCATGATTAAAAACCTAAAGTTAGGAAAACATTAAGTAAATAAAAAAAAAATCAATAACAAAGATAAATTGAGAAAAAAAATTGAAAGAGATATAATTATAATAAAATCACAATATATAACTCAAACCAGTTCCACCAAGCCGACCGCAAAGTATTTGACGCCTCTTTCCAGTTTGGAGCGTATTCCTTGTACCCGCAGGTTATGGTCTCCGATATCAGTTTAACCACATCTGGGTCACTAAACCTGAAATCAATTATCATTTTAAATACATTATATATAAATATTATGATATTTTAAATAATCATAATTATAATTAATCAAGAAAAGTAAAAGTGAATTAGTCTTACTAGACACATGTTTCCTCGTCTGGATCGACACAGGATCGGCGAGTAGTAGTATCCACTTGTGGCCGTTGCACATTCCCGTCATTGACTTGTTCATTCTCGTCCTCCTACTCTCGGTTTCCTACATTACTAAACCTACCTCTCCTTCGTCGTCCGCCCGCCATATAGAGAAAAACTAAAGTGTTCAAAGTTATCATGAATTAACAAACATGTACAACTAAATAACAAGAAACTATATATTCTTATTAATGAACAATAAACACAACTGTCACCAGCTAAAATGAAAGTGCTTTGCAAATAGCATACATTTACAAAAAGTAGTTTCAACTAATACAAGAATTAGAAATAATCTTATTCATCATCACTACTTGAATTTTGGTCTTCGGAAATGTTGTCTTTAAAAGTAGAGTCTATAAAATCTTCTTCTTCCTCTTCATCTTCTGCTCCGTCTTCCTTCCGCTTCTCCTCCTGCTTCTCCTCCTACTTCTCCTCCTCTTCTACCTTCTCCTCATTATTGTCCTATATTTGCATTTCTTCTTCCTCCTCTATAAATTAGTTATCATCTGCCACTTCAATTATTGATAGTAGTGTCTCACTACTAATAACATCTTCTTGAAACACAGATTCGAGAATAGGAGCCTTAACATGCGATCTTGCTTTAAATTTGAATACTGCTGACCACTTATCTTTATCTCTTTTGATATTTGGAAGTGAAGTATAATAAACTTGTTCCACTTGATACGCCAACACAAATGGATCGTATTTCGGAAATTTTTTGCTTTGATTAACATCCACAAGTTTATAATCCTTATGCACTTGTATTCCTTTTTCAGAATTATCTATCCAATCACATTTGAATAAAATAACATTATATGTGCTTTTTTCGCCTGTGTACGACAATTCAACAACTTCATTGAGTGTTCCATAGTAGTCAGCTCCCTCAGTCGAACTTACACATACTCCATTATTAATTGTAGATTTTTCCAAATCTGACCCATATTTGAAAGTACGAAATTTGTCGCCATTAATGAAATAACGTTTCCATGTTCGCACCCTTTTCGAAAGACCGTGTGCTAAGGCAATGAGAACTGGATCTTTTAAATTTTGTACCTATCATTGTTAAACTATTATCAAATTATAATACCTTCAGTTATAATAATAATAAAAAAAAGAGTAATCTGGTGTTAGTATGTAGTATGTACTTACTTGACATCTAAACCACTGGGTACATCTTGTGTCAAATTTTTCCAAATATCCTCGGCAGTGATAAATTGGGTATATTCTGTTTTGATATAATTTTCAAACATCCTATATTCATTATAAATAATGTCGAATTAAGTAATAGTTTTTAACATGTTATAATTCTTAATAATTAAAGTTCTAAAGATCGATTTTTTACTTACACTTCGTTATGCTTCAATTCATCTAAATCACAGTTAGATAAAACGTGTAAGTGTGCACGTTCATATTCGTTGTCTTCTAAAAATCTTTCACGACACTTTCCAGAACTAATACCCCCGTGATCTTGCAAAATCTCGGGTAAGGTAGAATACGTAGGCTCTTTCAAGCCTACGTCGAGATCCTTGGCTTTTGTGTCTACGTTCTCTTCAAAATAAAAGGAACAGAAATTGGAAATTTCTTCAAGCAAATACGCGTTGCATATAGAACCTTCAACACGCGCTTTATTTCCAATCTTTTTTTTTTTTCAAATGATTTAAGAACCCATAAAAAGTGGTTAGGATAGAATGAAATGAAAGTAAGTAAATTGGATAATTGTTGAATTAATTACCTCTCAAAATGATACATCCACCTTTATTGCACTGGACCACCCATTTTCAATTCATACGGCAAATGAATTGGTAAATGCTCCATTGAGTTAAAAAACAAAGGTGGAAATATCTTCTCTCTCTTGCAAATTATTTCGGCAATGTTGTTCTCGAGACTAGTTATTTTTTCAACTTGTATCGATGAAATACACAAGTCTCTAAAAAATTGGCTAACCTCAGTTAATGCATTCCACTCATTCTTCAGGAGAAGGTGCCTTAAAGCCACTGGAAGTAAACGCTCCATAAACACGTGACAATCGTGACTTTTCAATCCATGTAGTTTCAACTCATGTTTATCAACACATCTACTCAGATCTGACGCATAACCGTCCGGAAATCTCAAATTGGATATCCAATCACATAACACCTTCTTTTGTTCTTTATTCAAAATGAGTAATCCATTTTTCTCTGTTTAGAACAAACTGTTAACATGTCCTCTTGTGCCTGTGGGGTAAAATTTGTCTTGTTTTTCACATCCATCACCGTGTGAATCAGTTGCTCGAAAAGGTTTTTCTCGATATGCATTACATCAAGGTTATGACGAATTAAAAGTGTTCTCCAATAAGGAAGCTCCCAAAAAATGCTTTGTTTCCACCACCCTATTCAAGTAACTTTTAACGAGTCCAATTCAGCTTTACTTGCACCCACACTTCTTCACCCGTTAATCTCGTAGCAGCAAAATCTTTCTCTACTCGTCCTTTTCAAAAATTCACTTTATCTTTGCGGAAAACATGATCAGGTTGTAAGAGTTGTCTATGACAATCAAACCAACTCCATTTTCTACTTTTATAAAGCCAAAACGACTTAGTCTCCTTCTCCATACAATATGGACACGCATGTTCACCGGCAGTTGACCAACCCGATAACATGCCGTAAGCAGGAAAGTCATTTTTAGTCCATAATAGTACGACTCTAAGATCAAAGTTCTGCTTTCTAGAGATGTTGTATGTGTACAACCCTGTCTCCCACAACTGCTTCAACTCGCGAATTAACGGTTGTAAATAAACGTCAAGGTGGTTTTTGGGACTCCACGGACCGGGTACAAGTAATGATAGAAACATAAACTGTCTTTTCATACATAGCCAAGGTGGTAAATTGTATGGAGTAAGCATTACCGGCCAGCAGGAGTACGACTTTTCGTATTGACCGAAAGGTGCAAAACCATCGATACAAAGACCAAGTCAAACATTTTGAGGCTCACTTGCAAAAGAAGGATGAAGGCCGATCAAAATGTTTCCAAGCGTCGTCGTCTCTTGGATGAGACATTATCCCGCTAACACGTGAATTTTCATGATGCCATTGCATTTCTGCCGCAATTAGTTTTGTGGCATAAAGTCGTTGCAAACGGGGCCCTATTGGGAAATAAGTTAAGATATTTTTCCCAACCCTTTTGCCATTTGCAATCTTTTGTTTTTTATATTGACCTCTACCACATTTTCCACACTTATCGAGAAGACTATCATCCTCCCAAAACAACATACATCCTTCTTCACACGCATCTATCTTTTCATAAGGGAGTTGAAGAGATTTAAGAATATTTTTGGTTTCATAGAAATTACGCGTCATAATATGGTTTTCAGGAATAATGTCCCTCTATAAATGACGCGATACCATCTACACATTTCTGGGGTAGATTGTATTCACATTTCAAAGTTACCAACCGTGAAGCTGACTGCAACAAAGAGAGACGACTCCCCTCATACACCGGTTTATTGGCATGTTCCAACATTTTGAAAAAGGCTATTACATTAGGATTGGAGATTCATCAACCACTTCGGCGTCAACATTTTCCATTCTAATTTGATTAATGTTGTCGCGCAACGCATCCTCCACCATATCCCTATAAGGATTGTCAGACCTCTCCTCAACGGGAAAATTCTCACCATGACACACCCAATCATAATAGTCATCGCAAAAGCCCCAAAGCCCTAGGTGTTTTCGTACTTCTTGTTCGGCTAAAAAATTTCTATTTATACATTTTACACACGGGCACCTAATTTCTTTACATCTACCGTAATCTTCTTGTTTCTTAACATAATTTATGAAATCATTAATGCCCATTACAAACTCGTGCCTTAATTTTTTATTACAATTCAATCTTTCATACATTCACGCCCGTTGTACTCTTTTCATTTCAAATCTACATACACGTTTATAATTATTATGACCGACTTAAATAAATATACAAAACAATAACAACAAGAACTAGAAGTGTACAATAGCAACAACAACAACAATAACTACTAATACACTACAAGCATAAACAACAACAACAACAACAACAACAACCAACCTCCAACCTCCAACCTCGCTCCAACCTCCACCACCACCACCAACAACAACAACAACAACAACAACAACAACAACAACAACAACAACAACAACAACAACAACAACAACAACAACAACCTCAAAAAACAACAATAACAACCACAACTATCTAACATCTTCAACCTGAAAAAAAAAAACAATATTTCGAGTTCATGGGGTCCTTATCTCTCCAACCTAAACCCATCTTTGAATGTTTCATACCATTAGTAAATACTAATCATTTGATTAATTGTTATGAGACGAAAATTCGGCAGCAATTCCCTACAGCTCTCCAAATACACAATGTTGAATGACTTGTCACTCTACATATGTATTCAGAGAACATTAAAGGAACTGTCAACCAAACTTAATCGTCAAATAACATTTAAAAAACATAATTAGTATTTACCACCTAAATGGCATGAAAGATTCAAAGACAGTCCCAAAACGGGGACTATTCAAGAATTAAACCTAATGTATAACTCTTGAACGGGTACTAGGTCTATCATACAAGAACAACACAATTAATCATAATAACGCAAACTTAAACATAAAAATAAACACAATTTGCCTTACAATAATTATAACAATGACAATTAAGCATAAGTTATATTGTTTATCATAAAACTATACTAACATATACTCCCTCCGATCCAGACCAATGATAATACTTACCATAAACGGATAATCCACACCAATGGTAACATACCTTATTTGGCCCATAACATTACTATATCATCCTTATTCCCATTTGATATTTACACAAAATGTCATTACATGGCCCACTTATCAACCCCACAATTAAACCCACAATTACATGACCCACCTACTTTTTCCCTTTTTACCCCTCATTTTTCCACCTTTTCTTAAATACTCCATTTTCCACCATGTTACAATTGGCGTGGATCGGAGGGAGTATACTATACTAATTAAACTTTAAAAAAAACTTAATAATTATAATAATTATAATACTATACTAATTAAACATAAAAAATATATATTAATATATAATATATTAATAAAAATAACAATTGAAAGGAAGTGGCGCCGGCAGGGGGAGGTGGTAGCCGACAAGGGGAGGCAGGGCCGGCTGGCGGAACAGACAAGGAGAGGAAAAAGAAGGGGAATTGGAAAAAGAGAGAAGAAATAAGGGGAAGATGAAGGGAAAAAGGAGGAAGGGGAAGGGGGAGGTGGCGCCGGCAAGGGGAGGTGGCAACCGGCAGGGGGAGGCGGGGCCGGCTGGCGGAACCGACAGGAAGAGGAGAAAGAAGGGGAAGGGGAAAAGGAGAGAAGTAAGAAGGGGAAAGGGAAGGGAAAAAGGAGGAAGGGGAAGAGGGGTGGGGCCGATAGTCCTCGGTCAGCCGGGGGGGTGGCGTCGGCGGCCGGTGTGCTTGTCGGTGGCTAGATTTGGAAAAGGAGGAAGGGGGAACTGAAAAGGAGAGAGAGAAAGAGAGAGGAGGCTGACATGCCTGGGTGATGAAGGTGGCCGACGGTGGTGGATCCGGTGATCTGGCGGTGCTACGGTGGTATGGGGGTGGCGGAGGTGAAGGTCTCGCAAAATCAAGGGGTTTGATTTGGTGGTGTCGATTTTTTGTAAAGTGAAAGTAAACACAGGGAGAGAGCGAAAGAGCGCTGGTTGTATTAAAAAAATCCTGCGATGGAATTTTCGTCGCAAATTCCGTCGCAGAATAAGTGCCACCTATCCTCTTCCAGAGTCAAGACATAAGTCAATTATTTTGACCTGCGACGGAATTTCCGTCGCAAAAGTTATATTTTGCGACGGAAATTCCGTCGCAGGGTTTTCCGCCATGTGAAAAAGTAAAGGTGCCATAGGAAAAACCTTGCTACGGACTTTCCGTCGCAAGTCCATCGCAATACTAAATTTCCGTAGCAGGTTTCGTCGCAATTATATTTTTGCAACGGTATTTATTTCGGTCGCAAATATTCCGTCGCGAATATTACTTTTTCATGTAGTGAGTATTGATAGACTCAATTCTAATACGGAGTATGTACCATTGTACCACATCACTTTATAGTACACTATTGTACTCACATGGGGTATTTCGGTTCAGTAAATCTCCTATGTGACTGGTATATCCGTCATAAAATTATCGCGGGTCAAGTATCATATACTTGGGTAGATAAGACAAGTTTAGGGAATCACAAATAGCTTGTGACGGATATGTGTCCCTCACAAACAAGAGTGTGTGATTTCAGTTTGTTGGTAACAAATTTTGCAATATTTCTACTATGTTAGGATTAATGTACAAGTACTCACATGGGGTATTTTGGTTTGTTCGGTAACAAATTTTCTTAGTGTTTGTATTATATTAGAATTAACGAAACTATATCGCAAGATAATGAAAATTATATTTAGGTGATAAGTTTTGCAAACTTTAAGTTTACATGATTTCTACATAAGTCACAACCATTAAAAATATAAGACTGAGTCCCAAGAAATTTCTTATCCACACCTATCTCTTCTTATTAAAGCAACAACCAGAGCGCCTATGTGGCGCTATGTGGTTGAAAGTCAATAAGTAAAAAAAAAAAATTAATTGCATGATTTCAGGAACCACGATCTTCTAGGAATTAATTACAAAGTACTTACACAACATCTTCATTATACAACTTTAGTGACTATTACATATATCAAATATACAAATTTCAATCATTATATTTACAACTTTGATACAAAAAATTAAATTTCACGATCAATATGTTGTTAAAAGATTAAAGTTTCGAAAAAAATTAAATCGAAAAAATGAAAAAAAATGCAAAAAAACATAAATTAATTAAAAATAACAATATTTGTTTGGAAAAAAATTCCTGGGACGACTACAATACCAATTAAAGTATCGGATTTACAAAGTTAAAAGAGCATAATGACATAAATACCGATTAAAAAGTGAAAAAGTACTTTAAAACGAAAAAGATATAAAATTACTGACTAAAGAGTGAAAATAATCATATAAATGAAATTCCGACATATTTTTTGTTATAGTAGCTCTCCTATGCGACGGTCTCATTCCCCACTTTTTTGCAAAATGTGACCACTTTTTGTTAAATAGTGACTACCTTGATAATAAATGTCATTTTCAAGTCATAAAAGATGGTTACTGTTTATTAATAAATGGTCACTATTTATCAAAAAGTGGTTACACTTAACTCGTCCCATATGCGACGGTTGTAAACAAGAATTTGTGTTTTTGTTAATATTACCTTTTTTAAATTTCAATACAACTAGCGGAAATAAATGGTTATTCGAACCGATTGCATTAGAGTGAAATGGGGAAATAGGTGAAAATTGAGAAGAAGTATCATTCATCTGAGTGAGATGGAAAGGTGCAGGCTTGAAGACGGATATGAAATGAGCAGTGATAGTAAAATTGTTGAGATGAATAGCAGTGATTGTTTATGCCAGGGTATGCTGAAAATTTGATTGGGTGTAGCCGTGTAGGTAGGGTTTTAAATTAGAAATGTTATGGGCCAAAAAAATGGGTTGTAATTCTTTAGACTTTTCGGATAAGTAAATGAGGTTGTTTGCCCTTATGAATGTGAACAAACCTATATTAATAATGTGTTAGTCTCCCTTCAGACGAGTCATTTTTGTCTTAATTAATAAGACGAGGTTATGAGACTACTTTACAGTTAAATGTCACATTTTGTATAAAACAAGTTATCATAAGCTCTAATATAAGTTGTAATATTAGCTGAACTATTATGGTTACATTTAACCCAAAATGATAACAAAATTCCGTTTTATTGTTCAGATGAAATGGATCCATCTGAAAAAGGAATTTGTCATTAACAAAACATCTTTAAAATGAGTATTGGAAATAGTATATTTATATAAGTTAGTTTGGATTTCACTATGTGTTGTTATATGGTTATTTTGGGTTTGAATTTTTCTCATATATATTGACTCGCCTTTGGTTTGCTTAGATCAATTCGAATTTAGTGTTGCATTTTTTTACTATGCGTTCAGGTTAATTGGGATCATGTAAAAAAGGTTGATCGGACCTGGATAGAATACGAGTCAAAGCGGATAAGGGTCGAATCATAGTTAAAATACTGGTAAAAAATAGTTTGTAACTTGAAACACATTTTGTTTACCAATTTTTACATAGATTTTTGTTTATATATAAATTAATGTTTCACCTTATTAATTACTAATAATTACTTTATTAGTGACGTCAGATCATTGTTTTTATTTATATAACATTTTATGATACTTATCGAGTTAATATTTTGAGTTGGATGTTGACCCTAATTAATTGGTCAATAAAGCCGCGGGTCAAAGTTTACGGGTCTTTTTCTTAGAAAACAAATCTTAATACAATATCTTATACATAATACTTGACTTATGAAAGATAATCATGTTTTAAAAATATTTTCCATAACAATCCTACTTTATAAAAGCAACAACCCCAAGTCTCTAGAAAGACAAACTTTACATTCTACTTCGTAACAATTTATAAACTATTTAAATGAATTTATAATTTAGAAAAAAATTACATAATTAAATAATTACTATAATTTAAAGTCTCTATATTGAACTTGTTAATAAGAAGAATCAGAATCAACAAAACAAAAATAGAAATTGTTCCTGACAATTTTATTGGGCACATGCAAAACATATTTGAATAATAAAAAATATAGAGTAATCGCTAATCGGCTACAAATATATATTTGAACCCTTGAAAAATCAAATATAAGCCTATTTGCATATTAGTACCATAATTACGTATTTCTATTAATAAACATGTACATATGACGATATGTTTATGGAAAGATATCGAGAAATATGGTACTGATATGCAAATAGGCTTATATTTGATTTATGAACAATTTTTTTAAGATATTTGGGGAAGTAATAACTTTTTCATACTGGACATGAGAGGTGATAATGGTGGGGTTAGCGGGTTTACAAGTGTTTAAATGAAGACTATTATATGGTCATTAAATCATGCTTACGACAAGTACATACACTATTTTTCTTAAGTTACGTTTAAGACGTCTATATAACACCATATGGTGGTTATAAAGACAAAATTTTGGTATTTTCTAGACAACAAGTGTGGTGGTTTATATGTTTTTTAGATTGTCTTAACTTAAAACGAATAATGCCCGTTTTAAGTGAGAATTTGGGTATAAGGTTTTCTTAGGGGTGATTTTACGAGCCAATAGTTGCAACGTATATGGACTTCGTGTATTACGGGTCAATAGCTGCAACGTATATAGACTTCGTTTATACCCGTTCGTCGGAGTAATTTCGACCCAATACGCCACTTTATAATAAAAAATTGGTAGTTTGTTTGTCAATTATTTTCATTGTTTATTGAAGACCTTTTACAAAACATGCACGTGTATTATTAAATGAAAATCAAGTGGCACCATTTGCACAAGTCTGCAACTATTTAAACCGGGTCAAAATTTTTATTTTAATTATACACGGATTAAATTTTTCATTTTGTCCAACGCGAAGGTCCTAAATACATAGACAAGTTTAACTAAGTGAAACATGCTAAACAATTTTCACGGGTCGACAACTATTCAAACCGAGTTTTAATGAAGTAACCCGACTAGCCAAGTAACATGAAAAAGTAGAAACTCAAATTTAGCTAACATGTGAAAATATTGTACTACAACAACGACTCGGCCAATTGACCCTAAAGCATCAATTATACTAATTACTATTGAAATTTAAATTTAAATTTTAAATATTACATATAATTTCATATTTTTAAAACTTTATAATAACAAAATTGAAATAACATACCCGTGCAGTTTGCACGGGTTTAAAACTAGTACAATAATATAGAAAGGCTACTTTGAGTAGTCCACATGTCAATCTTGTAAACTATTGTGTATTTGTTTTCTAAATAGTCTCACAAGAAAAAGCATTTACTTAAGCTAATAAATAAATAAATAAATAAATAAATAAATAAATAAATAAATAAATAATTAATCTATTAAATCACTTATTAATTCTCATTGAAAGTTTATATTACTCGGCCCCGCCACCTCTTCAATTACATGACTTTTCATTTTACTAAGACTCTTCCATTTTCCCTCTTTTATTTCTTTCAATTACTCTTCATTCTCTTTATATACATCCTAATTAATTTATTTTATTACCATTTACCATGCTTAAAACCGAAATTTAGGGAAAGTGTAACAAATCTAAGGTAATAAGTAAAGCTTATTCTTTGGCATTGTTTCCCTTTCACCTCCAACAAGTTACTCTCTTTAATGCCATAATCTTTCCACCATAAAATCAGTTGTTTTCCATAAACTCCATAAATTTCAATAGCCTCGGTGGAGAGTTGAAATATTTGTAAGCTTACATCTTCTTATCCTCTCTTATAGAGATAATCTTAATGTTAATAAAATTTACTTTGTGATTTTTATAGTGCTATAATAATAGTATGGTTTCATGTCTAAGATTTATCATTTTATTGCCTTTTAGTCGGATTGCGCTTGTTTTTAGTTTCTTATTTTGCTCTTAGTTTAGTAATGAATTCTATAATGCTTAATCAACTAATTTTTTATCGTGGTAACACTCATTGGTTATGCCTGATTCTAATGTAGACGAAGATAATAGATAAGATAAGAGTATGTCAAGGATACCTAACTACCTAAGTGTTATGGTAACAAACTTGGTGTATGGGTGTTGCTCAAAATTAAGATTACTTGTAGGTATCCAACTTTCATATTATGGCTCGACTTATTAATGATACGTAAGTAATACAATCGATGTCTACATTCATCTCACTTCTTACACCATAAAAAAGATCAACGGATGAATTCACTGAAATTAATATAGAATAGTTTCCCAAAAGGATACTTAGAGAGTAAAAGAATAAACAATACTTCAAGAGCTCATATATTTTGGCCTCGACATAGGCACTTTTTGGAATTTAGAACCACAGAAGTGGCACAAATGTAATTCTTGCATGATGATAGATGTCCTAACTAATTATATTCCTAACTTTATTTAGCGAAAGGAATTTTAAGTTGTTGTTTCTTGAAATGCGGGTTAACGTCAATGTCTCAAAGTACTCTATTATTATTCAGACAAATTAAGGCATATGTGTTGTTTTGAGGTTAATATTAGTTTTTAAATCATAAACATCCAATTTTGATGTAACTTCTTCCTACACTCTTTAGATCTAATTAATACTGAGTACTGTGTAAGTGTCTTCTCGTAGATTTGTGCATTGTTTGTCGAGATCATATCACTTTTTGTTATAGGAGTTGAGTTCAAACGCAAATTTGGTACTCAATTAGAATATATGGAAGATTCATTTACATATTTTTACCTTATTAATGGGAATGTACAAATTATAATTGGTGACTAACAATTATAAGATTAATAACACAAATTTTGCTTAACTAAAAGCTAGATAACTATTGCATTTCTAAATTAATGTATGCGTCATGAAATGAATGTATCAACCACAAATGTGGATTGTCAACGCCTACCCAAGACACAAACGTAATCAACATGGACGAAAAGCAAATAAAGTAGTCAATTACACGGGGTGAGCAAAAAAAAAAAACTACAGAAAAAAAATGAAAAATAAAGTTTTTATTACTTTATAACAAATTCAAATAAAGTAGTAATGTAGTCTTTTTTGTTTATTTAAATAAATTAAGACATCAAATGAAAAAGATTGCCTATTAGGTTGTTCTAACTACAACAAATAAACAAGAACGTCACTCTGACGACCGTCTTTTCTTTGACAAAATTATACGTTGTCGTCAAATATACAGCTACACAAAAACGTCCCGTGAATTTCACGGGTACAACAACTAGTTATCATTTAAAAATGGTATAATTATTTTAGATTAACCACATTGATGAAGGGAGTAAGGGAGTATCAACCACTTCAGATATATATGACACAATCAAACAAAGTCATTAGTTATTTTACAACAAATTTACCTTTTTCATATGCAAGAACTTTTATTTTTATAAGCTCGGTTAAAAACAAAACACTAGTTAGTATCCGTGTATCGCACATGCATAAAATTTAGATGTTAGATAAAAGACAAGACATAACTTGAAGTTATAAAACAACACTCAATAGTTTTTCATTAAAAGATTGTGCCATCGCCACCAATACTAAAAAAACACCAACATCCCAAGATCAAGCCATAAGTAATGACCTCCAGCCCATATTAGACCCGAAAATCCAAAAGACAGTTGGACCAAGCAAGCAACGTTTTCAACCAGGATAAACCGGTTGTTAAACATCATGAGATGGGAGGGGAAAGGGGCACTGGTGAACAACATGCATGTGAAGTAATCTACGAGTCCAAAACTCTGAATAAACCAGGGAGAAAGGCGTCGAGAAGTAGGATTCAACACATTCTGGCTCTTCCAAGAAAAAATGGGTGCTCCATAGTCCGTTCGTTATAGAAGTTTCAGAACGGCGTGTCTTGCTTATAAGACTGAAAATAAAGCACATGTACCACCCCCGTCATACATTCCCTCGCATATTGCCCTTCGTTCACACATTGCTCACAAATAATCGCCTGCTGGTTCATGGCATGAACAGATTGATAGCTGTCCGAGGCATGAGAAGTCTCGAACTTATAAAATTTGGCAAGTAACGCTACAATCACCACCACTCCTCCTCACATTTCCTCTTCGATTCCCATCTTCGACCGTACGTGTGACAATCTCCTCTATAGTATTCCAAGCTTTATAATCAACAATATTTTATGGAATCAGCCGTTTGCAGAAACATCGAGGATAGCCTTATGGTCATCAACAACTCATCATAAAATTGATTGCAAAGGAATCATGATTGGAAACCATGGTAAGCGACGGAGCGAAATAGCTTTTTAAACCAAACCAATGACTCATTCAAATCTTTAGTGGGTGTTTGCTTACAACTGGTGATTTGCTCTCTTAAGGCATTTGCCCTCAGTGGAGGATAATATCTTTTATAGAACGCAAGTGCAAGAGAGTCCCAATCAGTCACCCCGTAGCTTGTTTATCAAGATCACGGTACCACTCTCGAGCATTGTCCCTTACAGAGATAAGAAACAACACCTCCTTAACCTTCCCTTGAGCCACTCCAGCTATGAACGGAATGCTAGAACTGCAGTCAGTGAAGATCTCCATATGCTTCCCGGGATCTTCGGTAGCCTTGGTAGAAGCACCCCCAAAAGTGTTTTGCTCCACTTAGTGAATGTAGGATCTTAATGGCTCGCTAGCTTCGGCATGATGAATGATGTGATAATAGCAGTTTGAGAAACTAGGTTATCCTCTTATAAGGATTATTTTTCTGCAATAAATTCCTCCCAAACTGAATCAAGTTAACTCAAGTCTTTTGCTTGATGTATTTCCTTCCAAATTTTTTGCCTAGCACGGACTGTCCTCTTGGGCCCTGGATCAAATGGTATGAGCTCGGACTGTTGAGACTTATGCATAGAAGAAACCTAGAGGGAAAGGTACTAACAGTTCTAAGGAAGAAAAGTTCCCAAAGGCAAAAGACAAAGAAAGGATAAACAAACGGAAAATCGCTCTCCCCGCCAACGTCGCCAAAGTTTGGTGAGATTATCGATCTTTTTTCAACCCCAAACTCAAAACCAATTCTTTTTTCAACCCCAACTCTCAAAGCTCTAACCCCAAATCCCCATCTACTCACCTAACTCTAATTTAACCTGATGACAGCGGACGACGACAGACGACGACAAACGGCGACGCAAAAGTAGCAGCAGCTAAGGCTGAGCAAAAATATACGATATAATTTAAATATAGGTATACGGCACGGTATACGATTACAATTACACGAAATTCCGGGTACACGATACGAATTTCGAGGTATACGATACGGTTTTTAAAAAACCGTATCGGGTCCGGGTTGGCAAAAATTAAAACCGAGTATACGATTTTGACCCGGTTTAATTAAAAATTACAAAAAAAAAGTTGTATATGAAACTTTGTTTTCTATTTTGACTATCTGTGTGAAACTGTGTGCACCAATCATTTTATGTGAAACTTGTAATGTAGGCGATTTACTTTCAAGCAATTGTGTTTTGTAATAATGATCCTATTAGATTATATAGGCATCTTAGTAACTGGTCGTTAGTAATGTTGTGAGTTCGAATTTTGTGTTTGAGCATTATTAAATAAACCAGATCCGGGTATCTAGTTTTCGGGTACCCGGTTAAACCGGGTCGTATCCGAGTTCTAAGTTTTGGCCTTCAAAAAATCGGGTATCCGATACGGTTATTAAAAACGTATCGAGTACCCGATCTTGCTCACCCTTAGCAGCAACAAGTGTAATTGAGCTATTTTAGTTATGGACTTATGATACACACTATTACATTCACAAAACTCGAACACAAAATATCTGATTAAGCTAAAACAACCCAGTACCACTTACGAGTTGATCTAAGTAACCGATACCTTAATTACCATTTGGGATAAGGTAGACACCCAAAATGGATAGTTGAGGAATTAAGGGGGTGTGATAAATGATAATGTGTTAATCAATTTCCCCAAATCAAAAGCTCAACCCTAGCCTCCCACTTGCTTGTTGTGTTTCCACATCCAAACTCCCCGTTACTCTCTCATTTTTGTGTGTCTCTCTCTCCTTCCTTACCTTGTTACTCCGGCGAAACGCCATCATCGCTATCCGGTCTCCGGTACTCACCTATCACTGTTCGCCGGCGATCTTTTCACACGCGGACCTCCATATCTTGTGTACGTCCTCCGTTTTTGTCATTTTAATTTTTAATTATTAATTTTTGTAGCTGTTTAAATTTGTGGGTATTGTATATATATATTGATTTAGTTAAATTTGGTTGTCTAGATCTGAATTTCTGGGAAATTATCAGCTTTAGTTGGCATTGAATTTGGTTATAAAAAAAAACAAGTGTGAAGAAGAGAAGAGAAGAGAAGGCTAAGATGGTAGGAGGAAGAAAAGAAGAGGGGGGATTTACAATCAACAACTCAAACGTATTTGCAGCATTAGATACCCTTAAGAAAAAGAAGAACAAAGATAAGAAGAGCGGTACTGCTAGTAGCAATAAGGTTTCCTTATCCAAAACTAAGGACCATGACCCTCAAGTGTTTTGGCAACCCACCCCTTTAAAGGTTACTTCTTGGGCTGATGTCGATGAGGAGGATGATGATGATTACTATGCCACCGCTGCTCCCCTTTCTTCTGCCTGGGCTCCCACTCCTTCCCAGCTTTCCAAAGACCCTGCTCACCCTCCTGAGGTCTGCTTTTGCCTTTCTACATCTATATTATTATTACGCTCTTCCTTTTGTATCCTAACATTATTTTGCTACATAATTCACCATTCACCTCTTTTCTCTAAATCATCCCAAATAGAAACGGAACAATAAAAGTGCGCTGGCAATGACATGTGTTGATTCATGCCCCTAACATTTTTGTGGACCCCCCTAGGCCATCTCAAATCATGATGATTCATGTCAGCCCACCCCAAAATCATTTTCGGACAAAGGCCTTCTTGTTGTTCATTTTCATTTTCATTTGTTTTGAGTCTTATGGCAAGATTACCTCACTCTTTTCCTCAAAGGACTACTGCAAATGGAATACTGTCTTGTGAAGCATGAGGAATACATAAATTATGTTTTAGTATGTCTTTGTTCAAGGTGTCCGTGGTTAGGGCACAGGAAAACTTGGCATGGTGATGTTCATAATTCAAAATGTCCTCACCGATGGCTGCTCGTGTTAACTGTTCTTAACTATGGCCTCCTCACATCCTTGTAATTTGCGGTTTGGGGATCGGTTTTGGGAATTTGCATTCTATCTCAACTTATGATGGTTTGAAAGTTCAAACAAATCTCACCGTCGGAAGACATCCAACTCATTCTGCTTTTGTGGTTTAAAAATGTGAGGACACATTCCAGTTGGCTGAATGGTTGTTGACTTGTAGCACTACCCGTTAAGCTACTTGTTCTGTTTTCATTCAGATTTTTTGCCGCTTCTCTTGAGGAATGTCTCAAGTGCCATTATTCCTTGATACCATGTTGTCCTTCCATATTCCCTTACTCAAGTTGCTTGTGGAAATGTGGTCATACTGGTGATAGACGCTGACTGTTTTTAGATTTAGGTGTATTCTCTTCTCTTTGGAGCTTGACTACTCTGCATTGTTATTAACTGATTATAACTCTTCAAATATCAGGAGAGTGAAAGTGAAGATGATATGCTTGACCTAGGTGATGACGAGGTTGAGGAAGACCATGAGCACGAAACCGAGGCTCCTGTACGCCCCGACCCAGTTCTCAAGAAAGCTCCTGAAACTCCTGCTCCACCAAAAGAAGCTGAGAGACAACTCTCAAAGAAGGAAAGGAAGAAGAAGGAGCTTGCAGAACTAGAAGCCCTTCTTGCTGATTTTGGAGTATCGAATGACAACAACGAAGGTATATACTTAGTCCCGAAGCTGATTTTGTAAATCTTAGTTCAGAAAAAAGGCTCCTTGGATATGCCCGGGGCAAGATTTATTGAGCACTAGTCAAAACTCTTAATTGTCCCGTATGTGGCACATCTAGCAAGGTGCACTACCATGCAAGTTTTTTTCTTGTAATTTTTCTTCTAGTCTTCCCTTTGCCCTTCTGTCCCTATCTTACAGGTCATGCCTCTTTAAGGCCCTGTTTGGCTAGATAAACAAGCTACTTATTTGACCAAAATTTCAGCTACCTTAATTTCTCGGTAGGTGATTGGGAAGTAGCTTATTTGGTAAATAAGCTACTCGGAAGGAAAAGCTACTCAGTGTAGCATTTGATAAATAAGCTACCTGTTTTACTTTTTTGCCCTTCAATTTATAATATTAAATACTTAAAATGTCCATTTATTTCATTTTACTAAAAAATCAGCTACCTTTTCAGCTAGTTTGCCAAACATTTTCTACATAATCAGCTACTTTATCAGCTCCCAATTTGCAGCTACCTTATCAGCTACCTTATTTTCTCGGTAGGTTATTTGACCAAAATTTTAGCTACCTTATTTTCTCGGTAGGTGTTTGGCAAGTAACTTATTTGGTAAATAAGCTACTTGAATTGAAAAGCTACTTAGGGTACCAGTTAGTTTTGCGAAACAGAGCCTAAACCTCCCAAAATGGTATAGTTTCACAAATTAAACACTACGAAGAATTATTTTTTATTTTAAAACGTGCTCCTCATGTGCTTGTGGCATGCTCCTTAGCCTTGCACCTTATGCTTTATTGCCATGGGCCCTTAATGAATCAAAGTGCCATATGCCTTTCAGAAGTAAGTTGTTAACCTTCCAAAGGCTTCATGCGTTGTAAACTCAAGTTCATTCTTACCTTCTTATCATCTTATTTGTTGCCTGGATTTCTTGTGTCATGTTTACTAATTGCATTTGCTTATTACACAAGGTTGGCAGACCCACGGTACACAACCGTAGTGCCTTGTCCATAGTTACGAGTTATAGTTTTGTCTATTTACGATGTTGTGCCACCCAAATTCAGGATACAATAGCGTGCTATTAATTCTTGAATACTTTCTATAGGTGCTGCACAAGAGAAAAAAACAGAAGAGCAAAACAAGGTACGAGAGACGGACAATGGAGATAAGAAAGACGGTATGCCAGTTGAGTCTAAAAGTGCTAAGAAGAAGAAAAAGAAGGACAAGACTTCCAAAGAAGCCAAAGAAAGTGAAGAACAACCCAACAGCTCTGAGACAGGTCCTGATCAAACCGAGTCATTAGCTGGAAAAGAGCCGGCTGATGAGGATACATTCTCAATTGACGTGAAAGAGCGCCTAAAGAAGCTGGCTGCTTTAAAGAAGAAGAAATCGAGCAAAGAGATGGATGGCTCGTCAAAGGCAGCTGCTTTGGAAGCTGCTGCACGGAATGCAAGGCTTGCTGCTGCGAAAAAGAAAGAGAAGAATCATTACA
Source organism: Heliosperma pusillum (assembly GCA_022085475.1). Taxonomy (NCBI): domain Eukaryota; kingdom Viridiplantae; phylum Streptophyta; class Magnoliopsida; order Caryophyllales; family Caryophyllaceae; genus Heliosperma; species Heliosperma pusillum. The sequence goes on from JAIUZE010015342.1 coordinate 34,616, forward strand.
ACCAGCAACCTGTCAGGTAGAACTATGATTCTTTGTGTGTAAACAGGTGATGAAGTAAAGTTCCTTTACGTCCTTCACTGCTGGTGCAAAAATAAACTTGGGGTGTGCTGTTTTTTGGATAGAAATGCCCTTTTACTTCTGGATGTTTTTTTAGTCAGGAAATATGTCCATTTTTGGGGTCTTGGATTTTTCTTACTGTTGATCAGGAACAAAACCTACACTGATAGAAATGCCATTTTCGAATAGTTAATTGTAAGAAATTTTCTATTCGCTGTGCTGGTTTTTTTGACGTAGTTTGAAAGCTAATTCATGAGTTTCATCCCTCGTCTTTTTACCTCACATCGACGAAGACAAATTGGTTGGTTTTTCATGCTCAGATTTGGTTTTAGTCTGCCATAAAAAGTGGTGTGCTGGCTACTGTATCTTACAAGACGCTGGCTGATTTTATATTTGAGAATGTCTAATATACTCCCTCCGTCGGTCATTTGTTTACCTTTTCTTTTGGTACTGTTATTAAGGAAATGTTAGGGAATTATTTGTGGTGCTACTCGGTGGATGACATGTGGACAATAGTCCCATTGGGTAATCAAATTACTCATAGATTACCTTCCAAACATAGAAAGGTAAACAAATGAATGAGACGCCCCAAAATGGAAATGGTAAACAAATGACCGGGACGAAGGGAGTACAAGTTAGGCTTTGTTGGGGAAAACTAACTGAAAAAGTTTCTAAAACTTGAAAAGATATTTGATAAGTTAGTTGAAACCTGAAAAATGTAGTTGGAAATTATGACCTGAAAAGGTACCCGATTTTTATTAAAACTGTTTGGAAAAGCTGATATTTGGTCAAATGATGTAAAAGAACATGGTTAATAATTGTTTATCGTTTATTATGTTTTTAGTAATGTTATTTATTTGTTTTTGTCGTTGGCGTTGGCATTGTTAGTAATTTTTTTTTCAGTATATTTGCACAAGTCTCCAACATGTTTCAAAACAAATGGAAACAATAATTAATATAACACGATCACGTTAAAAAAACTCAATTCATTTAAAAATGTACTTTATTGATACGTAAGTAGTTTTCTTTTAAACCAAACATAAACAAAATTTAACTAAGTTGCACCCCAAATTATTAATTAAGGCAGAAATATTGTCACGGACGCTTTTCATTTCCATAGACGTCTCGTTCATATTTTCATTAGTTGCGACATTATTACCGATGTCTGGGAGCTCTTAATCCGGTATGTAATCTAGATACTCCTCAAGCGTCCTAAATAATATATAAGTCGAGGCGTTTACGGTGTGTGCGGCGAAGGAGAGCTAATGCTCAACATTGAGATTGAAAAAGTATGGAGTGGTGCGAGTGTGTGTCTTGTAGAGGAGTTTTTAGTTGAGTTTATTTGAGATCATAAATATAAAAAATAGTAAATGTTTAATATAAAAAGTAAAGAGTAAAAAAAGTAGGTTAAACATAATTAGGCACCGGAAATCTCAAATGCTATTTCGAGTAACATTTCATTTCAGATACCTTATTCAGGTAGAAATGTTACTTGTCAAACGCGTCTAAAAAAATAAGCTACCTAAAACTTTTGACAAAATAACTACTTCGATGAAAACAACATCAAACAGAGCCTTGGAGATCACAAATACTGACTCAACTTGATAATGTGACACAAACCCAAAACAATGTTATTGGGTCAGGTTAAGACATTTTAATCCATTGAAATAATTTGGTTGACATGAATATGATAGAATGTTAAATGGGTTGGATTAGGGTTGAGGTGTTATGTTGAGTAGTTTATGGATAATTGAATATTGATTAGCATATAGATTTTTCAACCTATTCAATTAAGCAAGATAATTAGACTAAGAATTATGAGTTAAATTTAAGTTTCAAGATTCCACAAGACAATAATAAATACAATAAAACTATATCCAAGATCTACGTTTACTATTACTCAATTAATTATTTAATATTTTATTGCGAATAACAAATAATCGACTCACCCAAAACTAGCTTTAGTTTTCAAAGAGTATGGTTAAACGCTCTTTCGTTCCTGTCATGGCAAAGTAGTGTCTACTTTCAATCTACTGAAACAACTAAATTGAAAGTACAATAAATCAAGTCCAACTATGAAAATAACTTTTGATTCAATCAATTTATGCCACTGTTATTTTTCGAAATAAATATAAAAAAAAGCTTTTGCAAAGGATGTTTAAGATATTTGAATAATAAAGGCCTTCACACTGATGGATAAGAAAAAGGGTGATTTAGAATGAGCCACTAGAAGAATGAGCAAAGTATTATAGGTTTCTTAAAAGAAAAACCACATGCTTAAATTAATAAAAGAGTTTTTCTATGTCATACGCCTGTGGTTTTACGAATTGTACGTGGTACTCTCGTTTTTTTTTTAAATTATCACTATTACTCATAAATTTAGTAAAAAGTGCTTATAATACCCGAACTACTAAAAATTGAATTTTCAAACAGTTAAACTTTTGACAAGTATAATATTTGTGCGATTTTATCCCCTCGTTTGACTCGGTTTTACATGTTATTAGTGGTTTTGTGAGCTAATCCCGTGTTGTAGTAGCTTTGTGTGCTTTGTCTTGTCTTATAGGAAATAATGCGGTTTCTGCGACTTTTCCTACCTTTTTGGCACTCATCTCAACACTCGGAGCTATGAGAAACAAGTCTTGGTCAAAATGATACTAGCATAGTAGCATTGGCTCATCCCAAAGAAGGAATTTGATCAAACAAAAGCTCAAAATGAAGAGATTCCGCGTCCCCTAGCACTATATTCTATACCGTAGGGGACATGAAAGTCAATGAAAGTCAAGGATAAGCACTCAAAGAAATATTCCGAAGTAAGATATCACATCCCCTATCGGGTTTACACACATGGGGAAGCGTGAAAGAAGGAATGTAACACCCGCTTTTGTACCCTATTTTTATAGTGAAAATATTTTACGGATACTTTTCACCGAATTTTAGTTTTAATTTAGAATTTAATTTTCCGAGTCGAATTTAGAATTTCCGAGTTCGTATTTGGAATTTCCGCGAGATTTCAAGTAAAACCCGTCTTAAGTCGTCTTTGACTTTTTCTTGACTTTTTCCTTCATACTCCCTCATACTACTCCTAACCTATTTCATTCTCACAACTCAACATTACTTCATCACTAAGAAACCCAAATCAAAACCTAACTTCCATAATCATCCAAGCTTAGATTCGTCATATCTCATTCGTTTCTTGCTCAAATTCACGTAAGTTCGTCTTATTCTTCCCCTCTTAGCTTCCTCTATCCGTATTGATAATAAAATTACCGTCTTTCTCGCTTTTCAAACTTTCCGTCTTTCTCAAGGTGAAGAATATTCATCTTTTATTAACTATTTGTAGGTGGTGACCTTCAAGATCCCGACAAAGACTATTTCCTAATCGAAGAGGACCTTGACGCGGAGTGAAGACGCATAAAGGTAACGGTGAAGGGTTACTCGATATCATTTACGTGTTTTATGTGATTTCTAGGCCAGTAATCGTATTTAGACTATGGTTAGTATGCTTAGGGATTGTATTATTGATGATGGATATTGTTTTGTTGTGAATTGATATGAGTATGAATGATTTATGATAATATTTGATAATGGTTGAAATTGGATCCTTAGTGAAAATGGGATTTTCGTGTACTATGAACCCCAGCCGGTCGGCCGGCAGCCGGTCGGCCGGCAGCCGGTCGGCCGGTCAGACCACCGGCTGGGGCAGTGGCTGCATATTTTTGTGTTGTTACGTGATTTTGAAGCATGACATTGGTCTCAGCCGGCCGACCGGCAGCCGGTCAGCCGACCGGCTGAGACACCCCTACCTTTTCCTTTGTTTTTCCAATGTTCCCTTGGTCCCAGCCGGTTAGCCGGCAGCCGGTCCCATTGACCGGCTGGGACGCTCTGTTATTTCATATTAGTTTTTCATATGACTATTGGCCTTAGCCGGTTGACCGGCAGCCGGTCCACCTGACCGGCTGGCTCCTGCTGGATGTTCTTTGTAAATTTTGTTTACGGTTTTCATTTATAATAATTCCGATCGTTCGTTTATCGTATAATTTTACGTAGTGACTTATAATACTAATGTTTTGAATATATGACATTTCATTCGCTTGTATCACATGTTTTGTGACGGTTTTTGGTATGTTCCACTTTGAGTCGGTTTTTACAAATGATACGGTTTGAGCACTAGTTTGTTATGTGCTTTGTACTCTCATTCCCTTGGCTACCACCACGTTCGTAAGGCTGGAATGTCGGAACGGGGAGGTATCCTACTGCTTAATTGCATGTGTTAGTGGGCATACGACGACGTTGTTGGGAGGTGAACGCTATGCGTTGATCGACCCGGCCGTCAAATGTTGTGTACTTGCGAGGTGGTGTTATTTGAATGTAGCGTACCGCTTGTTATGAGGCTTGAGCTCTTTTCCGCCTCTTTCGTGAATTGATCTACCGAATTTGGGGTACTCGGCATATATATTGTAAGACCGAGTCTTGGATGCGAAATGGTATCGCATGTCGAATCGGAACACGTTATATTCCGAGATCCTGGCCAGGTTTAGACTAGGACCGTATTATTATCGTCGTGCTACCAGGAGGAAAATAGTCTACATATACGAAATGTAGCATCGTGTATGAGTTCAGGGAAATGTTTTATCCTGTGGATGCCTTTTAATCATACTTGCCATGTACACGATGCTAGTGCGTTTCATTTACCGTGAGAGAGTCGTCTTGTGTAGTTGGGTTTGGGATGCGTGATTACATGAATGATTATTCATGATCATTGCATGACTTGGCATGGTTTGTTTGTCGAGTCTCAATCTTATCAAACTTATACCGCTAACGGTGAGATGTAAGCCCTAGTGAGCGTATTCGGTTGCCTAAGAGTGTCTTCCCCGAGTCTTTGTATAACATGATGGATTCGGATTTGTACCTCTTATGCTCTTATCATGATATATTGATTTGCCTATCTATTCTTATCGTATTTCACATGTATATCTATATATGCATGCTTCTACTTTTGTATTTCCTTTTATGTACGTTTAATGTGATATGGCTGGGAGAACCCGGAGTTACTCCCCACTGACTGTGGCGTTCATGTTTTTCATGGATGAACAGGTTGCTTGATTTGGATGGCTTTTTGCCTATGCTATTTTGGGTTCGGGTGTGAGCTAGCGGGCGTTGTCCCTGGAAGATTCACCTCTAGTCGTTAATTAGCTAGTTTGCTAATATCTTTTACTTTGTTAACATTTGGAGAGATTACGTCTCTTATCTTATAAGTATTTTGTATTCGGTTTGTAATTTGACACTCCTCGTATACTTATCTTGCATGTATAAAGGTTTTTAAAACACCGTATTTCCGCTTATTATATCACATGCTTGTATGTTTTATTTCCGCATTCGCGAGGGTTGTCACAAGGAAGATGAAGCAACTACGCCTAGAAACATGCATTTCTGATCGGGGACGTGTATTTCTACTCGCATTTCGTTTGGATTCCCTCCAATTTATTATGAGGTGTATTGATGGGTATTGATTTCACGCGTCTTCCAAGGCCTATATAAGAAGAGCACCCTAGCACAAACTCAAGACATCTCATACTCAAATCCTCTCTTAGTCTTGTCTTTTGTTCTAGTAAAACTGTCGTAGTTTTTGAAATTTTAGAAAGGGTTGTAAGAAAGAGTTTGATTGTTTGTGACACTTTCACTAGTATCTTGGGTTGATCATACTCTATTCTAAGCCTTTATTCAAGTAAAATTTGTATCCTTTGTTAGTTTCTTATCATTTCTTATCGTTATCTAATCATATAGTCTTTAGTTTTGACATAATCTATGTTCTTATTCATATAATTCTATTATTTTTATTGTCTCTTTTTAGTAATTGTTATCAACTTATCATCTTAATCCTACCATCATTATAAACTGTGTATTGCATTCATACATCATCCATGACTAGTCTAATTAATCTTAATATGACAATATTTCTATCTTGTTTAATCATGAGTGAGTAATCCTAATCCTAGGGGAATAGGGGAGTCATGTATGATTAGTGATTGAAATTGTTGGGAAGAAATTATTGCATTTGTACCATTGTTGTATTGCATGCTTGGATTGTATTGTTAGTTGATGATTCTTGATCACAATCTTTGACTAAATTTGATGTTCTTTCCTAAGACAGAAAGCCGGGAATTGAATAGACAAAGCATAGCATGGTAGTTCAAACTAGTAAATGTGAAAACTCGCAAGATCTTGTACTATGGTAACAACAAATCGAAAGATGTTGTAGAACTTAAACAATGAATCAATTGCATGATTTCTAAACTCCAACTTGACCCAAACTAATTTACATGTATGAATCTATCTCCCTATATTTCTTTATCTTTATTACAAGCATAAATTTTACCGTGTTTATGCTTTTATTTTGTTTAAAAATCATCAAAATCAATATTCCTTCCAAGGTAGTTAATCATCACAAGGCTATTATAAACTCTCGTTTCCTCGAGATCGACACCTTACTTCCCTGATTGCATTCATATGTTATTAGCCTAGTCCAAGGGTAAATTTATCTTTAATTTGGGTATTCGACTAACCCTATCAAATTTTGGCGCCGTTGCCGGGGAAACAGTTTTGTTCACTTATAATTTTCTTGTGATTTATTTTCTTTACCTTTGTCCATTAGAATTTTCGTTGTAGTTTTTCTGTCCTATGCCCGGATCCTCTCGACTAGGGACATCTATTTCATTTGACCCAAACCTCGAAGAGACTTTGTGTAGGCATCAAAACTTTTTTAACGAAATTTCTCAAGCTTCCGACATTTCAAGTTTGGACCGTATTCGTAATATCCATTCGGATATTTACCCTAATCCTGAAAAAGAAGAAGTCTTTCACTCACCACGATTCATAAAACCCACAAAAAACTTTACAAACATTTCCACCTCCATAAATTAAAGTGGTTGGCCTATCTGACCATTCCAAACCCACAGCCGAAACACTACCAAAAGGTATTTCTACTCCCCAAATAACTGCTAGAAACTTCGAAATCAAACCAGCTTTTATAAGCCTCATAGAAAGATCCCAATTTGGTGGTAGTGCTAGCGAAGACCCAAATCTCCATATCCAAAAATTTTGCGATTATTGCTCCGCTATTAGACAAAATAGGGTTTCCCAAGATCAGATTAGGGAAATCCTTTTTCCTTTTTCTTTGACTAGAAAGGCTAAACTCCGAATCAATAGTTTTGATAAATTTGCCTTATTAGGAATTACCGATTGAGATAGTCTTCCTCTTGCCTTTTACCAAACATATTTCCTACCCGAGAGAACCGCACTCTTAAGGAACCAAATCACTGGATTCCGACAAAGGGGTGACGAAAGCCTGTATGAGGCTTGGGAAAGGTAAAAGGAATTACAAAGAGAATGTACCCATCATGGATTATATTCATGGTTCCTAGCCATCACATTCTACAATGGTTGTTGTGGTGAGTCTCGACGCATCCTAGACTTCGCCAACAATGCTCGATTTGACCAAATCGATGTAGAACTTGCCCACTCAACTATCGAATCCATGTCGATCCACGATTCCCAATATAGCAATTTACGCGCTATGCCATCAAAAGCAAAGTAAGAAAAGTCAAATGTAGCCCGCCTAGAAGTCCAAATAGCCCTCCTCCAGTAACAAATAGGAGCTTTTCCCAATCTCGACATCAAGTCAACGTCACTAGCCAAGTGATGATTTGCAAAACTTGCGGAAATGGAGGACATGGATCCCAAGAGTGTAGAAGCTCTATCAAACAAGTGAATGCCTATCAAAACCAAAGACAAGACAATCCATACTCAAACTTCTACAATGAAAACACCAAATACCATCCCAACTTGTCCTACAAAAGCACCAACATTCAAAATCCATATCAAATCCAACCATACATACCTCAATTAAAATAATATAACCCACCTGGTTTCCAAACTCAAAGGCCTAATAAAAACTACAATCAAGTCTACAATCAACAAAATCCACCATACCCAAAAGAAGGCTAATCGTCTTAACTACCTGACTCAAACTTGAGCAAAATTGAATCCATGCTCTTACAAGTTGTCCAAAAACAAGATTCTATGCTTGCTCAATTCCAAAAAAGTGACCAAGCCAAAGATACAGCCATCAAAATGCTTGAAAACCAAATGGCTCAATTGGCAAGCCTTAAATGCCCAGAGAAAACCTGGTCAACTCTCACCCCATGGTGAGCAACCAAGAGATATTGCAAATGCCATTACGCTAAGGAGCGGTGTAAGATACAAGGAACCATCTATGCTAGAAGAGACCAATGATGTTGCCACTGACAAGGCAGTAGACAACTCGAAAAACGTCTCTAAGAAAGTAGAGGATCCCAAGGTTGCCACTGACAAGGCATGAGACATTCCCCAAAAGAAGGATGACAAAGTAAAAGAACCAATCAAAATTCAAGTCCCTTTTCTTCACCGTCTAAAGAAGACTCATAAGGAGACTCAATTCACTAAGTTCATGGAAGTGGTGAAAAATTTCCAGGTAACAGTTCCATTTACTGAATCAATCACTCAAATCCCCTCCTACAAAAAATTCATGAAGGACATTTTAACTAAAAAGAGGACTTTGGACAATGTTAAAATCATACAATTCACCACTGAGTATAGTGCTATTTTAAAAAACAAGTTCCCTCCTAAGTTGAAAGACCCTGGTAGTTTTTTCAATCCCTTGCACTATAGGTACCTACACCATCGACAAAGCTTTATGTGACCTAGGTACAAGTGTTTGTGTCATGCCCTATTCAATATGCGAAAACCTGAACATGGGAATTTTAAAATGTACTAGTGTCACCCTACAAATGGCAGACCGTTATGCAAAACAACCAACGAGAGTTTTAGAAGATGTGCCCGTCAAATTAGGGAAGTTTTTCATGTTGGAGTAGGTGTCCTCCACAATAGTGTGCCACATAATAAATCTCATTAAGGAATATAATTGGGATATTTATTGACTATATATATGATTAGTCAGTTGATTAACGTAAATCAATAACGGTTGGCTGACTAGAGTTTGACGTTATTGTCGCATGACGGCGGTGATCAACTGATCCCTTCGGTCACACCTATAGGATGAAATCCAAATAGTAGCTAATTATTGTATATGATACAGTTGATTAGTCCATACATATAACTTGATATGTAGAGAGTTGATGATAGAAATTGAGTTAAGAACTCAAATTCGATTAAGTTTATTTTTCAATTATGCGATAATTGAATAATAAATTTATATCTTATTTTAATATGATTAAATAGATTAACTTAGTAATAATCGCGTTAAATTACTAAATTAGTTGAGGTTTTGAGATAGAGGTAATTAGTTAATTATATTTACAAGAAGTTGTAAAATAAATTAACTAAGCATTGTGGGACCCATTATATATTGATATAATGGTAAAATATTACTTAAAATGTTAAGTACATATTATTTATTTATTTGTATCATATAATTGTTATATGATCAAATTAACACTTAATTATACAAGATAATTAAGCATATGATTAATAAGTATTTATGGGACAAATATCAAAAATCAAAATGAACCATATAAGGCCATAGTGGCCGGTCATGTTGTAAGTGATGAGGTGATGATTGTTGTTCTTATACATACTCACAAGTCACCAAGTGAAAGTGACATAACAAGTACACCATAATCATCACTTACACTAACACACACCACCACTTTGCATGAGAATAAAATAAGAAGAAAATTACTCTCTTGGTGATCAAAAGGGCCGGCCCTCTTATTATAAATAGGACAATTGTTGTTCAATTTATCATTAGTTCATTCTTGCTTATTTTCTCATACATATCTCAAAACTCATCTTCTCACTAAAATTCTCATAATACTAATATTTACTAAGTATTACTAGTGTAGTAATATATACTAATATTAGTAGCATAATATCTATCTTATTATCTAGTTAATAGTAAGGGTAGATTATTTGGTATCATCTTGGTGCAACTTGAAGGAGGTCTTCTAATTTGGAGATTGTTCTTGTTCATCCATATTTATAGCTCAAGAACAACAAGAAGGAGTTCTTGTTGTGCCCATTTAATTTCCATATCAATGTGAGGAATTTTCTTCTTTTATATAAATGTTTTTATATTTGCATGCATGTTACATAGATCATTAAATACTAAATTAACAAGTAATTTAGTAACTAATTAGAGGAGTCTAATTAAGGTCTATGGACTTTCATGTGGTATCAGAGCTAGCTTGTAGCATGCATGTTCATTTTGGACATTTTTTATTAAAGTTATAACATAACTAATAAATCAAAAAAATTTGAGTTAAAATATTATTCCAACGAAAATGTTTGGTGCATGTATACCTACTGACCTCAAAATGTTTGTGGTCAAATTTGGTGATTTTAGGGATTAATTTGCTATTTATTTTGATTTTTGGCTTTTAAACCGAGTTAACATGCTTCATATGAGTTAAAAGTTAACTAAAAATAGTTGCATGTTGATTCTGGCCATGAAATTGTAATATGATCTCACATACAAGTCTTAAATATTTTATGTAAAATTTCGTGACTTTTAATTAAGTATTGCATGTTTATTGATTTTTATATGATAAAAGTCCATAATATGAGATTATAATGTTCATAAAATTGAATCGTCCTTTTCTGGTCATGAAATTTTTTGTTACATTTTAAATTCTGATGTTGATCATCATGGTGAAATTTCATAATTTGTTTTACTGTTTTACTATATTTAATGATTTTTAGTTGATAAAACCATTAAATACAAAGTTATTTGTTCATAAAATTAATTTAAATTGTTTTTTTTTATTTTTGGAGTTCCTGGAAATGTTCCAGAATGTAAAAAATTTTTGGTTTCAATTTTTATGATGTTGTATTTTATTTTGGGTTTATTTCATAATTGTTATGATTAAACTGTTATATTTAGCAAATAAAATCAAATCGATCTAATTAATGACCAACAAAATTAGTAGGGACTTATTTTGAGTTCTAAAACAGTTTAGTTAATTAGTTTGAATTTAAATGAGATTTAAATGTTGATATTAATTTTTAATGGTTAAAAATCAATAAATCCCGTAAAATCGAGCTACAATGAGCATGAATGTGTTTAGGGCGATTTTGGCATGAATTTTGCAGCAATTTATTTTATTCTTGGTTGAATGAATGAATGTCATTTATTTAATAATTTATGCAAATTTTGTACCTAGTATGGCCTAGTTATTTTTAATCGTTATTACCCGTAATGTAAGGGAATAACAGTTTGATTGTAATTTTATTGCAATCTCGTATCGCCGGTTTGTATAATTTAATAATTTCATTTTATAGAATAAATGTATAATAGGAAGTTATATATTTGTATATTTGTAATTATTTTTCATGAAGACCGGTGACTCCCTCAAGACGGTGCCATTTTTGGAAGGTGTTCCAAGTGAAGAGGCAAGGGACCAAGGAGTTGGTTTCCGAATTTGTAATTATCTAGTTAATTTGATTAGCTAGGTGGCCATACTAGGAATTTTCCGTTGCTTGTTGCTTGCTTTATTTCCGCTCATGCCAAAATCGTCACACACGCATTTTATTTTTCCGTTATTGTCAATTCAACGTTATTCACAATTCACCGACTTAGTTCACTTATAGGGAACTAATAACTAAATTGACAAGATCTCTCACATATTTAAAAATTGAGATTAGCCTTACCAATTAGTAACACCTATGAATCCCATGTTCATTAGGGCTACCACGCTCGTGGGTCCCTTTTTACCTCGGGTAAGTAGGGTGATACGATCACAAGCTAAAATTGGATTGGACTCAACGAGATAAGCGTTATCTTGGGACTAGGAGATGGATTTAGTTGAAATCCGTCAACCAAGAGTTCTAAGGGTAGAATTAGTCAAATAATGACTTACCATTTCTAGATAAAGGCAGCATGCGATGACTATTTTTATTTAACAATGGGTCTTGGAATCATTTATATAATTTAGTGAGAGGTCATTATATAAATGCTAAACTTGTTAAAATGCTTTTCAAGTAAATTAACAATGAATGTTTATATATTTCTTTTTGTTGTAGTAACCATATTCGCACAATGTCAACATCATCAAACAACGCAACCTTGGGTAAGGACTCACGGTTGAGATCCGTCATGGACAAGTGTGTCCTAAAAGATGACAGTAGTAACTTCGTTGAATGAGAATCAACGATCAAGAGCGCCGCGATATCCGATAACGTGCTTTGCTACTTGGTCGAAGAGCTCCCCACCGAACCCGCGTCTAGATCGTCCGCGGTGGTTCAGGCCGAATATGACCTTTATTTGAAGGTTGCCAATGACGTCAAGAATGTCTTGATTTGGACAATCTCACCCAAACTCAAACTCCAATTGATATCTCTCGATGCATATGCGATATTCACGAGGATTACGTCAATGTTTTCGCAAGCCCCTCAAATTCTCCAATATGAGGCGGCCACGAAATTCTTTGACACTAAGCTTCAAAGGGGCCAAATAGTTGGCCTACACGTGCTCAAAATGGTTGAGCACGCCGACACCTTAGAGCGTCTAGGGTGCAAAATTCCGAAGCAATTAGTGGTGGGTAAAATCCTTCATTAACTCACATCAAAGTTCACCCAATTTAGGGTGAACTATAACATGAATGGCATGGAAAAGAGTTTCCATGAACTCCATGCACTCCTCACCCAAGCGGAAAGGGACATGGAGGCAAGTGGGAGTGAACCCAAGGACGTTCTTTCAATGAAAATGAAGAACATGAACCTTGGGGTGAAAAAGGACAAAGGAAAGGGTAAGACTCTTTTCAAGAAAGTCGGCAAGGGAAAGGGCAAGGTCTTTTATAAGCCCAAGCCCAAAGTCAACAAACACGCGGAGGCGGATTGCTATTATTGTAATGGCAAAGGGCATTGGAAACGCAATTGCCCCAAATACTTGAAAGATAAGAAGGACGGTTGTGTGACAACGTCAGGTAAAATTCTTTCATCACTCTATACGATAGATATTAACTTTTCTAGTACATCTTCTTGGGTATTTGATACCGGTTGTGGTTCTCACTTGTAATCATGTACAGGGGCTGAGGACGCGCAAGCACTAGCCCAAGGGTGACGATGGACCTGAGCATGGGAAATGGAGCTAAGTTAGCCCGCAGTTTCAGTGGGCACTACGTTCTTCTTTGCCTAATGGTTAGAGTGGTTATTTAAATAATGATTATTCGGTACCACTCTTACCAAGAACATTATCTCCATTTCCGTGTTAGACATGGAAGGATTTTCTTTTTGCATTAAGAACAACTGTTGTACTTTTGCTTTTAATGAAATGGTTTATGGCGAGACCATTTCTATTGGAGGTATTTATGTTCTAGATATTGCAAAAGAAGTCTATCATGTAGAAAACAAGAAGCTCAAAACAGGTGAACCTAATCAATCATACCTTTGGCATTGTCGTTTAGGGCACATAAACAAACGACGCATAAAGAGACTTGTTTCATCTAAAGTACTCAAACCATTCGATTACGAATCTTATATGGCGTATGCG
>JAIUZE010015343.1:0-15920 GCA_022085475.1 Heliosperma pusillum
TGAGGATACCCGTACCCAAATTATTTTGGGTCGGCCGTTTTTGTGTACTGCTGGGGCCATCATAGATGTTAAACTCGGGCGTTTGACTCTAGCTGTAGGGGATGATACAGTTTCGTTCAGTTTACCTGACACTTTATCTAGACCTATGATAGAGGATACCTGCTTTTCTGTTGATATCATTGATGAGTTTATTTATGAGTTTTGGCCGGATTCCTTGATAAAGGATCCGTTGGAGTCTTTGACTTTGTTAGATGAGTGTGCAGATTATTCTGATGACGATGACGCTGTGCTGAAATTGCTTAGAGCTACTGTAGATGAGGTAGAATTGACTGACGCAGAGGAAGAACAGCTGGGACATTTGGGTCATGCCTTGTGTTCCGTAGAGGTAAAGGTTCCCGAGCGTAAGCCTCTTCCGACTCACCTTAAGTATGCCTTTCTTGATAATACTGAGCAATTTCCAGTCATTGTTAGTTCCAAACTGAAAGAGGAACAGCTAACCGCTTTGTTGGCTGTACTTAAGAGGAACAGGAAAGCTATGGGTTATTCATTGGATGACATCAAGGGCATCAGCCCTGATGTCAGTATGCACAGGATTGAGCTGGACGAAGGTCACAAACCTTGCAGACAGGGTCAGAGGAAGCTAAACCCGAAGATGGAGGAGGTTGTCATGACCGAGGTGATGAAACTACTCGATGCAGGTATTATTTATTCAGTTGGTCACTCTAAATGGGTAAGCCCAGTTCAGGTCGTACCCAAGAAAGGAGGTACTACAGTTGTAAAAAATTAAAAGAATGAATTGATACCTACTCGACTAGTAACTGGGTGGCGGATGTGTATAGACTATAGGCAGTTAAATGCCGCCACCAAGAAAGGTTATTTCCCCCTTCCTTTCATTGATCAGATGATAGAAAGGTTAGCTTCTCATAAGTTTTTCTGTTATCTGGACGGATACTCAGGGTTCTTTCAGATCCCTATTCATCCAGATGATCAGGAAAAGACTACTTTTACTTGTCCTATGGGTGTTTTTGCTTATCGTAGAATGCCTTTTGGTTTGTGTAATGCCCCTGCCACCTTTCAGAGGTGCATGATGGGGATATTTTCTGAGTATATAGAGTCTATCATGGAAGTCTTTATGGATGACTTCAGTGTCTATGGGAATGATTTTGATAAATGTTTAGCTAACCTTGACAAAGTTTTGCAGCGTTGTATCGAGGTTAATTTGGTGCTAAACTGGGAGAAGTGCCATTTCATGGTCAATGAGGGAGTAGTCCTTGGGAACTTGGTTTCGAATAGGGGTATTGAGGTAGACAGAGCAAAGGTGCAAGTGATTCAGCAATTACCCCCTCCTATTAACGTTAAGGGGGTGAGGAGTTTCCTTGGTCACGCCGGTTTTTATCGCCGGTTCATCAAGGACTTCTCTAAGATTACTAAACTACTTACACAGTTGCTATTAAAAGATGCTCCTTTCGATTTTACTGATGATTGTCTTTCTGCTTTTAACACTTTGAAACAGGCTTTGGTCTCTGCACCCATCATTCAGCCTTCTGATTGGAAGCTGCCGTTCGAGATTATTTGCGATGCAAGCGATTACGCACTAGGAACGGTGCTCGGCCAGCGGAAAGACAAAGCTTTGAATGATATTTACTATGCGAGTCGAACTCTGGATGAGGCTCAAGTGAAATATGCTACCACTGAGAAGGAGCTTTTAGCTGTAGTTTATGCGCTTGATAAATTTAGATCATATCTATTGGGTTCTAAAATTATTGTTTTTACAGATCATGCAGCGCTAAAACACCTTCTTAATAAGAAGGAAGCTAAACCCAGATTGCTGAGGTGGATACTCCTTCTCCAGGAATTTGATCTGAAAATCAGGGACAAGAAAGGCGCTGAGAATGTTGTAGCGGATCATCTTTCGCGTTTGACGCGGCAAGAGGAGGAGGATTCTCTTCCCATTAATGATTCGTTTGCTGATGATACTTTATGCACTGTTTATTCTATAAAATCTAAAGATGGTGTTGAACCTTGGTTTGCAGATTATGCCAATCACATTGTCAGCCAGAAGCTGCCACCTGAGATGTCCTATCCGCAGCGGAAGAAATTTCTACATGATGTGCGGGATTATTTCTGGGATGATCCATACTTGTTTAAGTCATGCGCAGATGGTCTTTTCCGACGGTGTGTTCCGCAGTGGGAGATCAAAGCCATCCTAGAAGGCTGCCATTCTTCCCCTTGTGGAGGTCACCACGGTCCATCGCGAACCGTGGCTAAGGTATTACAGTCTGGTTTCTATTGGCCGACTCTCTTTGCTGACACTAAAGTTTTTGTTGCTAGCTGTGATGCTTGCCAGCGGACAGGAAACATATCGAAGAGACATGAGATGCCCTAAAACGGCATTTTAGTGGTCGAGCTTTTCGATGTCTGGGGCATTGATTATCAAGGACCATTCCCGTCGAGTCTTGGTAACAGGTATATTCTGGTAGCTGTAGATTATGTGTCAAAATGGGTAGAAGCGATCGCTACTCCCAACTGTGATGCCAAGACCGTGATTAAGCTGTTTCGTAAGACCATTTTCCCCCGTTTTGGCGTCCCTAGGGTTGTCATTAGTGATAGGGGTATGCATTTTAGGGACCAGCAGCTTGCAACCTTACTGTCTAAATATGGTGTCAAACATCGTAGGGGTTTGGGGTATCATCCTCAGACTAGTGGGCAGGTTGAAGTCTCTAATAGGGAATTAAAGGAGATTTTAAGTAAGGTCGTGTCTAAATCACGGAAGGATTGGAGTGCCAAATTGGATGACACATTATGGGCCTACAGGACCGCATTTAAGACACCTATCGGTGCCTCACCATATCGATTAGTGTATGGGAAGTATTGCCATTTATCTGTTGAGCTAGAACATAAAGCCTGGTGGGCAGTCCGCCAACTTAATTATGATGCTACCTTGTGTGGTGAGAAACGCTTGTTGCAGCTAGATGCACTAGAGGAATTCCGTCTGAATGCCTATGATAGCTCGCGTATTTACAAAGAAAAGACCAAACGTTGGCACGCCAAGAGAATCATACCTTGCGAGTTCCATGTCGGGCAGAAGGTGTTGTTATTCAATGCCCGACTGCGTTTATTTCCTGGTAAGCTGAAATCCAGGTGGAGCGGTCCGTACACAGTAACTGCTGTTACTCAGTTTGGATCCGTTGAGATAGAAGACTCCGAGGGTAACCGGTTCAAGGTTAATGGGCATCAGGTGAAACATTACTATGGAGCTGACAGTGTCGTGGGTCGCGTCGAAGTGCTTTTCTTCGACGGAGACGAGGAGCTTGATGATTGAAGCTCAAGGGTCGTGCGGGACCTTATAAACCTGCGCTTATCGGGAGGCAACCCGATCTATTACTGTTTTGTTGTAATGTATTCATCACTTTTTAGTAGTTTATTTCTGTTTACTGTTCAAACAATTTAATTGCGTCCTTTCTTACTTCTCGCAGTTTTGGTGTTATTTGCTCTGACATTTCTGTTCCATCGAGTAGTATTTCCGCTCCATCGAGCACTATAACCCCTCGATCGAGCACTCTAATTACTCGATCTAGTACTCCCGTGATGGCACCTCTCGATCGAGCTGTTTTCCACTCGATCGAGTCCCTGGAGCACCTCCTTCGTAGAGAAAGATTTCTAGTGATTGCGCATTTCTGATTTGCTACGAATTTGCGAAAAGGTTGGATTTCCTACTCAGTATTTTATATGTTAATCTTTCTCATGAGATGTGTGACTTGTGATGTGTTGGACGACGTGTCCTCCACAATAGTGCGCCACATAATAAATCTTATTAAGGAAAATTTTTGGGATATTTATTGACTATATTTTTATGATTAGTCAGTTGATTAACGTAAACCAATAACGGTTGGCTGACTAGAGTTTGACGTTATTGTCGTATAACAGCGGTGATCAACTGATCCCTTTCGGTCACACCTGTAGGATAAAACCCAAATAGTGACTAATTATTTGTTATGAAACTGTTGATTAGTCCATTACATATATTTGATATGTACGAGAGTTAATTGTTAGAAATTGAGTTAGGAACTCAAATTCGATTAAGTTTAGTTTTCAATTATGCAATAATTGACTAATAAATTTATATCTTATTTTAATATGATTAAATAAGATCTAACTTTGTAATTAATCGTTAATTTACTAAATTAATTGAGGTTTTACATAGATTTTGAGGTCGAGGTAATTAGTTAATTATATTTACAATGCGTTGTAAAATAAATTAACTAAGCATTGTAGGACTCATTATATATTGATATAATGGTAAAATATCACTTAAATGTTAAGTACATATTGTTTATTAATTTGTGTCATATAATTGTTATATGATCAAATTAACACTTAATTATATAAGATAATTAAGCACATGATTAATAAGTATTTGTAGGAAAAATATCAAAAATCTAAATGGACAATAATGAGCCACATGTGGCCGGTCATGGTAGTAGTGGAGAGTGATGATGGTTGTTCTTGTTTATGCTCAAAAGTCACCAAGTGATTATGACATGAATAGTATACCAAAATCATTTCAATTAACACTACACTCCACCACCTTGCAAGAGAATAAAATAAGAAAACAATCACCTACATATTGCATGTAGGGCCGGCCATTGTGCCTATATAAGGCCAATTGTTGTTCATTTTTTCTTCTTAATTCATTCTTTCTTATTTCTCCTACATCCCTCTAAAAACTCATATTCTCACTAAACTCTCATAATACTAATATTTACTAAGTATTACTAGTGTAATAATATATACAAATATTAGTAGTATTATATCTATCTTACTATCTAGTTAACAATAAGGTTAGATTATTTGGTTTCATCTTGGTGCCACTAAGAGGAGGTCTTCTTCTTTGGAGATTGTTATAGGATCATCCCTTATTATAGCTCAAGAACAGTAAGAAGGAGCTCTTATTGTGTCCAATTATTTCCATTTCAATGTGAGGAAATTTCTTCTTTTATTTAATGTCTTTATATTTGCATACATGTTACATAGATCATTAAACACTAAATTAACAAGTAATTTATAAACTAATTAGAGGAGTCTAATTAAGGTCTATGGACTTCCATGTGCTATCAGAGCGAGCTTGTAGCATGCATGTTCATTTTGGACATTTTTATTAAAGTTATAAGATAACTAATAAATCAAAACAAATTGAGTTAATATACGATTTGGACGAAAAAATTTGGTGCATGTATACCTACTGACTTCAAAATGTTTTTAGTCAAATTTCGTGATTTTCGGGATTAAGTTTCTATTTATTTTGATTTTTTGCTTTTAAAACGAGTTTATAAGCATTTTTTTATGTTAAAAATTAACTAAAAATAGTTTCATATTGATTATGGACATAAAGTTTTAATATGATCTTATATACATTTTTTACATACGGTATGTAAAATTTAGTGACTTTTAATTAAGTATTGCTTGTTTATTAATTTTTATGAGATAAAAGTCGATAATATGAAATTATAATGTTCATAAAATTGAAATGTCCTTTTCTGGTCATGAAATTTTTGGGTACATTTTACATTCTCATTTATATCATCTTGGTGAAATTTTGTAATTTGTTTCACTATTTTACTATATTTTATGGTTTTTATTTGGTAAAACCGTTAAATACGGAGTTATTTGTTCATAAAATTAATTCAAATTTTTTGGCAAATATTTTTTTTATTTTTGGCGTTCGTGGAAATGTTCCAGAATGTAAAAATTTTTGGTTTCAAATTTTTATGATGTTTATATTTTGTTTTGGGTTTATTTCATTAAAGTTATGATTAAACCGTTATATTTAGCAAATAAAATCAAATCGAACTTATTAATGACCAAAAAATTTATTAGGGACTAATTTGGAGTTCTAAAAAAGTTTAGATAATTAGTTTGAATTTAAATGAGATTTAAATGTTGATTGTTGTTTTTAATGGTTAAAAATCAATAAATCCCGTAAAATCGAGCTACAATGAGCATGAATGTGTTTAAGGCGATTTTGGCATGAATTTTGAAGCAATTTATTTAATTTATGGTTGAATAAATGAATGTCATTTATTTAATAATTTATACAATTTTTGTACCTAGTATGGCCTAGTTATTTTTAATCGTTATTACCCGTAATGTATGGGATTAATGGTTTGGTTGTAATTTTTATTGCGATCTCGTATCGCCGGTTTGTAATAATTAATAGTTTCATTTTATAGAACAAATGTATAATAGGAATTTGTATATTTATATATTTGTAATTATTTATTATTAAGACCGATGACTCCCTCAAGACGATGCCATTTTTGGAAGGCGTTCCAAGTGAAGAGGTAAGGGACCAAGGAGTTGGTTTCCGAAGTTGTAACTGTCTAGTTAATTTGATTAGCTAGGTGGCCCTACTAGAATTTTTTCGTTGCTTGGTTGCTTACTTTATTTCCGCTCATGCCAAAATCGTAACACATGCATTTTATTTTTCCGCTATTGTCAATTCAACGTTATTTACAATTCACCGATTTAGTTCACTTATAGGGAATTAAAAACTAAATTGACAAGATCTCTCACATATTTAAAAATTGAGATTAGCCTTACCAATTAGTAACACCTATGAATCCCGTGTTCATTAGGGCTACCACGCTCGTGGGTCCCTTTTTACCTCGGGTAAGTAGAGTGATGCGATCACAAGCCAAAATTGGATTGGACTCAACGACATAAGCGTTATCTTGGGACTAGGAGATAGATTTAGTTGAAATCCGTCAACCAAGAGTTCTAGGGGTAGAATGAGTCAAGTAATGACTTACCATTTTTAGATAAGGGTAGCATACGATGACTATTTTTATTTAAAGATGGGTCTTGGAATCATTTATATAATTTAGTGAGGGGTCATTATATAAATGCTAAACTTGTTAAAATATTTTTCAAGTAAAATTATCATAACAATGAATGTTTATATATTTCTTTTAGTTGTAGTAACCATATTCGCACAATGACAACATCATGGAATACCGCAACCTTGGGTAAGGACTCATGGTTGAGGTCCGTCATGGACAAATGTTTCCTAAACGATGACGGTAGTAAGTTTGTTGAATGAGAATCAACGATCAAGAGCGTTGCGATATCCGATAACGTGCTTCGCTACTTGGTCGAAGCCCCTCCCACCGAACCCGAGTCAAGATCGACCGTGGCGGTTCGGGCCGAATATGACCTTTATTTGAAGGTTGCCAATGACGTCAAGAATGTCTTGAGTTGGTCAATCTCACCCAAACGCAAACTCCAATTGATATCTCTCAATGCATATGGGATATTCACGAGGATAACATCAATATTTTCGCAAGCACCTAAAATTCTCCAATATGAGGTGGCCATGAAATTTTTTGAGACTAAGTTCCAAAAGGGCCAAAAGGTTGGCCCACACGTGCTCAAAATGGTTGAGCATGCCGACACCGTCTAGGGTGCAAGATTCCTAAGGAGCTAGTGGTGGGTAGAATCTTTCATTCAGTCACACCAAAGTTCACCCACTTTAGGGTGAACTACAACATGAACAACATGGAAAAGAGTTTCCATGAACTCCATGCACTCCTAACCCAAGTGGAGAGGGACATGGAGGCTAGTGGGAGTGAAACCAAGGATGTTCTTTCAATGCGATTGAAGAACATTAACCTTGGAGTGAAGAAGGACTAAGGAAAGGGCAAGACTATTTTTAAGAAAGTTGGCAAGGGAAAGGGCAAAGTCTTTCTGAAGCCCAAGCCCATAGTCAACAAACACGCAGACGCGGATTGCTATTATTGTAATGGCAAAGGGCATTGGAAACGCAATTGCCTCAAATACTTGAAAGACAAGAAAGACGGTTGTGTGACAACGTCAGGTAAAATTCTTTCATCGCTCTATATGATAGATATTAGCTTTGCTAGTACATCTTCTTGGGTATTTGATACCGGTTGTGGTTCTGACCTTTGTAATCATGTACAGGGGCTGAAGGACGCGCGAGCACTAGCCAAGGGTGACGTGGACTTGCGCATGGGAAATGGAGCTAAGGTAGCCGCAGTTTCCGTGGGCACCTACGTTCTTCTTTTGCCTAAATGTTTAGAGTTGTATTTAAATAATTGCTATTATGTACCAACTCTTACCAAGAACATTATCTCTATTTCCGTGTTAAACAGGGAAGGTTTCTTTTTTGGATTAAGAACAATCGTTGTACTTTTTCTTTTAATGAAATGGTTTATGGCGAGGCCATTTCTGTTGGAGGTATTTATGTTCTAGATATTGCAAAAAAGGTCTATCATGTAGAAAACAAGAGGCTTAAAACGGTTGAACCTAATCAAGCATACCTTTGGCATTGTCGTTTAGGGCACATAAACGAACGACGCATAAAGAGACTTGTTTCATCTAAAGTACTCAAACCATTCGATTACGAATCTTATGCTATATACGAATCTTGTCTTCTAGGCAAGATGACTCGTGCTCCTTTTACGGGAAAAGGGACACGAGCAAGTGAAGTATTAGGCCTTATACATAGGGATCTGTGCGGCCCAATGACTCTCCAAGGTAGAGGTGGTTATCACTACTTCATTACTTTTATCGACGACTTGAGTAGATATGGATATGTCTACTTGATGAGGCACAAAAGTGATGCTTTTGAAAAGTTCAGGAATTTCAACATGTAGTAGAAAACCAATTGAATAAAAAAAATTAAAGCCCTGCGATCCGATCGTGGTGGTGAGTATTTGAACAATTAATTTGATTCATACCTAAAAGATTGTGGTATAGTATCACAATGGACTCCTCCTGGCACACCTCAATTAAATGGTGTGGCCGAAAGGAGAAATCGAACTTTATTAGATATGGTTCGATCCATGATGAGTCTAACAGAGCTTCCTGATTATTTTTGGGGTCTCGCTATCTTATCTACAATATTCTCACTAAATCGAAGCCCGACTAAAGCAGCAAACAAGACCCCATATGAGATATGGACAGGGAAAGTCCCTTATTTGTCTTTCATGAGAATTTGGGGATGCGAGGCGTTTGTTAAGAATAAGTCTGACGATAAAATCGCACCCAAATCCGACAAATGTCTGTTTGTAGGATATCCAAGCAAAACACGCGGTTAATACTTCTACAATAAACACGAGGACAAAGTGTTTGTGTCCTGTGATGCATTCTTTTAAGAAAATGATTTTATTTCTAAAAGACAGAGTGGGAGAAAACTTGAACTTGACGAAGTCCAAGAGCCACAAACCGAAAAGGACGTAGAGGAAAACGATGAAAACGTTCCCTCTTCGTCTAACGGGGTCATAATTCCTTCAGAACCTAGGAGGTCAAGCAGAATTAGTCATCAACCTGATAGATACCTTTGTATTATAGAGGAAGGTGGTGACTATAATGTGTTACTTTTTGAAAGTAACGAACCTACTACCTACAAAGCAGCCATTTCTAGTCCCGACTCAAAGCTATGGCTAAGAGCCATGCGATCCGAAATGGATTCTATGTACGACAATCAAGTATGGGACTTGGTTGATTTACCTAAGGAGGTAAGACCTCTTCAATGTAAGTGGATCTATAAGATCAAAAGCGGCATAGATGAACATAATGGTGTTTACAAAGCTAGACTGCTGGCAAAAGGTTTCACCCAACTTCATGATCTTCACTATGATGAAACCCTTTCCCCAGTCGCCATGCTTCGATCCATAAGGATTATCTTAGTGGTAGCTGCATTTCATAATTATGAGATTTGGCAAATGGATGTCAAAACCGCCTTCTTGAATGGGATTCTAGAAGAGGAAGTTTACATGACACAACCTGAAGGTTTTGTGGATCCATCAAATCCTAAGAAGGTATGAAAACTTAAGAGATCCATCAATGGTCTTAAACAAGCATCCAGGAGTTGGGATCATCGTTTCGATCATCTAATAAACAAAATGGTTTCACTCGAAGTGTCGAGGAACCATGTTTATACATGAAGTTTAGTCGGAGTAAAGTAAATTTTCTAGTCTTGTATGTAGATGGCATACTACTCATTGGGAATGATATTCCAATGCTCAATTCTGTGAAGAAGTGGCTTGGGATTCATTTCCAAATGAAAGACTTAGGAAACGCACAGCGCATCTTAGGTATCCGGATCTATAGGGATAGCTCTAGAAGGATACTAGCATTAAGTCAAGAAACTTATATTGATAAAATTCTTGATCGGTTCAACATGAAAGACTCTAAGAGAGTATTTCTTCCTGTGGGTAGTGGGATCACTTTGAGAAAGTCAGAGTGCCCTACCAAACCCGAGGAGACTGAACGCATGAAATTGATCCCTTACGCATCCCCTGTTGGATCAATCGTGTACGCTATGATGTGCACTCGTCCCAATGTTGGATAGCTTTGAGCATGACAAGTCGTTATCAAGCCAATCCAGGTGAGAGCCACTGGATAGCCGTAAAGAACATTCTTAAGTACTTCAGAAGGACCAAGGATTCGTTCTTAGTGTTTAGAGGTGATACTGAGTTGCATGTAAAGGGTTACACGGACGCCAGTTTCCAGACAGATAGGGATGATATGAAATACCAATCCGGTTATATTTATATGATGAATGGAGGAGCTTTTGTCTGGCAGAGTTTCAAGCAAAGCGTTACAGCGGATTCTACAACAGAAGCAGAGTACCTTACAGCGTCTGAAGCTGCAAAGGAAGCTGTTTGGATTCGACAATTTTTGGAAGGACTAGGAGTAGTCCCTAGTGCCAAAGCTCCTATCACGATTTATTGTGATAACAGTGGGGCTATCTTTCAAGCAAAAGAGCCCAAGCCTAGTAATAAGTCTAGACATGTACTTAGGAAATATCATGTAATTAGAGATTACGTGGATAGAAAAGAAATTGGCATTTGTAAGGTTGTGAGAGATGATAACATTGTTGATCCTTTAACCAAGCCTTTATCAAAGGCTAATAAGCATGATAGTCATATCGTCAAAATGGGATTGAGACGAGTACCAGAATTCCTTTAGATTATGTAATATATAATAATTTAATGTTGTAGTAATTATTTCATATATGATAATTGCATTCATTGTTCCAGTTTTATTATAAACTCTTTTATTTAGTTTGACTAAATTCAATAATTTGTTTATCCAAATAGATTGTAAGAGAATGTTGGACCATATTCAAGTGAATAGGATGAACTTAGTATTTTGTCCCTAGTCACTCAATGAGGTGACGTCTCGAAGTGACTAGATTGTAAGTCGATCGATGGTTGTTTCAGCACCATGGGGTCATGGAGATGACTGGTCGATTACATAGACATACTGTATGACACTCTGTTGGACAGTGACCTTTGTAGAGACCCTTAAATCAATTAATTGATACCTGGTCGTGGCAGGGTCTTCTATCTTAATCCTATGAGTCAATTATTTTGACTAACGACCATCTATCTAAGTCGGTGCAGTTTCCGATTGGCTTTAATTGGACATCTACTGGGTCATGGTGATCTGCATCATACAGAGTAGATGAGTCAACAGGAATTGTCGACCCACGTTGGGTACAAACATCTTCAGGCCACTCGAGGAGTAGTTACTTTAAATGCGTGGCCATGCTCGGAAAGGGATCTATGGTAGATTTTCCGATCAGACAGTTACACTCCATATCGAGAAAACCACTCTAGATATAATCAATCGCAAGTGCGATCGGAAAGACACCTTGCGTTGAGTGGGAGATGTGATAAAGAGACAAGAGAATTGATGACGCACACTTAAGTCAGACAAGTGGGAGATTGTTGGACTAGGTGTCCTCCACAACAGTGCGCCACATAATAAATCTCATTAAGGAATATAATTGGGATATTTATTGACTATATTTATATGATTATCCAGTTGATGAACGTAAATCAATAACGGTTGGCTGAGTAGAGTTTGACGTTATTGTCGTATGACGGTGGTGATCAACTGATCCTTTTCGGTCACACCTATAGGATGAAACCCAAATAGTAACTAATTATTTGTATATGATACAGTTGATTAGTCCATTACATATATTTGATATGTACGAGAGTTAATTGTTAGAAATTGAGTTAGGAACTCAAATTTGATTAAGTTTATTTTTCAATTATGCAATAATTGACTAATAAATTTATATCTTATTTCAATACGATTAAATAAGATCTAACTTAGTAATTAATCGTTAATTTTTTAAATTAGTTGAGGTTTACATATATTTTGAATTAGAGGTAATTAGTTAATTATATTTACAAGGAGTTGTATATTAAATTAACTAAGCATTGTGGGACCCATTATATATTGATATAATAGTAAAATATCACTTAAATATTAAGTACATATTGTTTATTAACTTGTGTCATATAATTGTTATATGATCAAATTAACACTTAATTATATAAGATAATTAAGCATATGATTAATAAGTATTTGTGGGACAAATATCAAAAATCAAAATGGACCATAATGAGCCACATGTGGCCGGTCATGGTAGTAGTGGAGAATGATGATGATTGTTCTTGTTCATGCTCACAAGTCACCAAGTGATTATGACATGAATAGTATACCAAAATCATTTCAATTAACAATACACTCCACCACCTTGCATGATGATCGTGCCTGTCGCAAGCCCGAATTAAAGATAAATTACCCAGACTAGGCTAATAACAAATTAATGTAATTAGGGAAGTAGGGGTCGATCCTCAGGGAGATGGTGTTTCCTATGGATTGTGAATCGTCTCACAATTGAGTTTTATCTAATGATTTTATGGGTTTTGGATTTTGTGATGTCTAAACTAGCGAAAGGCATAAATAAGAACTAAGTAAAAACAAACTAGAATGAAAACAATAAAGCAAATGATAAATTAACAATAATGAAAAGCATCTAGGGAAATAGGTTCACACATGTAGATTGACATATTGATGAAATTGGATTTAGGATATGCAAATAATTCATTGAGCGTTCTTAAGAATGGTGTGTTCATTACAATCATAGATCAGATGGTCTAGCAGGCTTTTAGTGCTATTTACGAGGTCTTAATCCACTATGTCACGCTTTGTCTATTCAATTCCTGTATATCTACCTTGGAATAGAATTCCACACTAGTCAATGATTGTGATCAAGAATCGTCAACTATCGTTAAAGTCCGAACATGCATAGACACAATGTTTTAAAAGCACAATTTCCTTTATCCAATTATCATATTTAATCAATCTAACATGGCTACCCTACACCCTAGAAAGGTGACTACTCACTCATGGTTATGTTGATATTAACAATGAAAGTTAAGATAAGCATATTTTGTTGATTTCGACAATAATTTAGACTCTCTATGTGGCGGTAATAACGACGTTATATGACAATCTAAGAAATGAAACTGCGATTATAGCAATATGAAAATGAATCTAAATGATATGAATAGAAAATAACAATCAAATGGAAAGCAAATAAGAACAATAAGCAAAGGATAAATTAGGAATACCTAGGTGACGATCAACGATGAAAGTGATTACAATAATAGAAATCCCTCGCATAGAAATACCGTACCTTGAATTACAACTCTTGAACCCAACAAAGTAGATACAAAGATTGAAATTCTTATTGAACTAAACTAATGTTTTGATATGAAATGGACAGAAATAAACTAGAAACAAAAGACAAAAGAAGAAGATAAACTAAACTAGAAAGACTAAATCTAAAGAGAAAACTAATAAGAAGATTGTATAAAATATAGGATTAGATTGTGTAAGATAGTGTGTGAGAGTGTGTGGCTTGGAGCATCTATTTATAGTATTAGGGTTTCGTGGAGAAGAGGTCGGGCAATAAATACATAGGTCAAAAATAGGATGAAGGAGCCGCAATGCTCGAAGCAGCACACATATCCGATCGGGTACACACTTACCCGATCGGGTAAGTCGTCTTCTGGAAACTCTTGACTAACGCTTCATCTTCCTTCGCTTTGACTTGACTTACAACATCCCCCTTGACTCTACAATCGGGTTTGTTGCTTGGATATGATGTAAAGCGATGAATTCTCCCGTCTAATTGATTGGTCTTCCGACAACTATGAAACCGTCTTTGCTTCTTCTCTCTCTTAAGTTAGTGAACCTTCTTGAAATGCCTTACACATGGTCAAGCTTTCTTCTTTGAATCGTTAGGGTTCTAGGCAAATGCTCGGGAATATAGAAAAATGGCGTAGAAAAGTCACTTTCCCTACAAAACAAGTTAGAACACAGGAATTCGCCTAGAAGATGATATTAGCTCATAAAATGGCTTAACAAAGCACAAATGACATACAAAACCGAGCTAAACTGGGGGTTAAAATCATACAAATATTCACTTATCAAACTCCCCCAAGCTAAACCTTTACTTGTCCTCAAGTAAACATAACAAACAATACCAGGACAAGGTTGCAAGCATTGGCTACTATACCATCAAGAAACAAATCTCAACATAAAGCTTTGAAAACATAATGAATCATAACCCAAAAGCAACGTGGGCAAGAATGATACATAAACATGGCTGAGATTTACATAACGGCGTAGCACAAAGAATTTTACTACAGAATTTCGGCTCTTGCATGATCTTTTGACAAATGGACTCTCACGGTACACTCGAACACTCAATGTATGCAAAAACGTGATTTCTTTATGCGTAAATTTTTGAGACACTCACCTATCTACGACTTATGAAAATGTGTCCGCAGTCTTATATGGTAAACAATTCAAAACACAAGTCAAAGATCATAATGCACATAGAAAAGAAGCCGAAAAATGAGAAGAAGGCTTTGGGAAATGGGTGAAAGGTGGACAAATAGTTATGGTCATGTGAAGGTTATAGTGAGCTAGCAACTGACCAATGATAAATGAATACTCAATCCAGACTTTCGGTTAATTCCCAAAAGACAAATAGCGAAGCCAGAAGCAACAGATTGGCTATTCCACACGAAACACAAGAGTGAACTCCTTCTATTGATTTGACATTTTTAGGAGATACTCATAACTTCTTTTCTTATTTCTTTTTCTTTAATTTTCTTTGATTTTTCTATTTTTTTTCTCTTTTTTTTTTCTTTTTTTTTTCTTCTCTGAACACAACTTTGCTTCTTGAACTTTTTTGTTTTCCCAATTCACTTTGAAAGATAAGAACAAATCTTCTCAAAAGAGCACCCACACACCATATTCTAGCTACTAGCTCAAAAGGTAGGCAGTTTTTATCTGTAGCTATTTTTTTTTTTTTGTGCAGCAATTGTATGAAGGGGCTAATTTTGAGGGGCAAAATAAAGTGAAAAAGGCTTCAAATCCTAGTGAATCATGAATGCAATGCTTATAGAAATGAAATGAGAACCATACTTATGCGTTTTGACATGACACACATTACAAGGAGAACTACACACACCTAAATGAGACTGGGTATGGATGTACCAGTCTAAGGAGGTTCTACCTTACAATATATGTAGTTTGCCAAATGTCAAGATCAAGCGTACTCATCTATAGATTCATTCCATGCCTACTGTGTAAAAGACTTCCCCATGTATGCAAAATTCAATAAATATTGAATCATTATCTTTTGAAAGCTCTAAGTTTGGGAAATGTAACATGATAGCATAGTAAACAAGCAAGCAAAGCATGAAAAGCATTCAATTGTGTTCAAAATTTAAAAATCTTCTCTCTAAAATTTGAAAATTTTGAAAAATATAACTAAAATGCAAAAAGGGAAAATGCAATCCCTCCCCCAAGCTAAACATCACATTGTCCTCAATGTGAGCACAAAAGCTAAATATGCAATGAGATGCTTAATGGGAAGAAAGGAAAAATGAAAGAAGAATGAAGCTTACTAGTCAGCGCGGACTCCCCCAAGCTAGCCTTTTGGACTTGACAAGGAAGGTCGTCAGAGATTCTTCAAAAACTCTTTCATCTGCAAAGAAATCTAACAAAACAAGGTAAAA
>JAIUZE010015344.1:0-12433 GCA_022085475.1 Heliosperma pusillum
TTGCTCAGGTTTCTCATTGACCTCACACTGGAGAGTCAATTGCTCAAAGTCCCTGAGGTATGCCTCTACAGACCTCTCTTCTTGTTTCAGTTTGGATAGTTTAATGAACAGATCTTGGGTGTAGTCTTTAGTGACAAATTTGTTTAGCATTTTCTTTTTCAGTTTTGACCAAGACCTAAACCATAGAGATGCATATCCTTTCAATCTAAGCAGCAACTTTAAAAGACTTAATATCAGAATAACTCTTGTAATCAAATACCTTCTCAACATCCCTAATCCATTCTAATAGATCATCAGGGTTTAAACTACCAGAGAATTCAGGAATTTCTACCTTGAGATGCTTGTCAGTGTGCTCTGGAATCTCCTCATAGGTTCTGTTGCTTTCACCTGAGTCCGACCCTTCTTCCTCCTGCAGGGGCTGTCCTCTTCCCATGCCCATGTGGCCACGACCTCTGCCTCTGCCTCTAGGGGGTGGTCTTCCCC
Source organism: Heliosperma pusillum (assembly GCA_022085475.1). Lineage (NCBI taxonomy): Eukaryota > Viridiplantae > Streptophyta > Magnoliopsida > Caryophyllales > Caryophyllaceae > Heliosperma > Heliosperma pusillum. The sequence continues at coordinate 484 of JAIUZE010015344.1, forward strand.
TCAGTGGAGGAGCAATGTTCTCCATGACAGTGTTCATGGCAGCCAGGACTACATTGACAGTGCCTGCTAGCTGATCTACCTTGCCTTCAATACCTGCAAGCCTCTCTTCACTCATTGGGTTATTTTTTTGTGTTTTTGTTGTAGTTAGGATAACAATGGCCTCACAACCAAAGCTCTGATACCACAATTGCAGTGATATTATAAGGGTGTGTTAGGAATTGGACCCTAGACTCCTATCTAGCACTGGATATGGATGTTACTCAACTCCCACAGCTCAACACAGGGAATCAAACAACAAACTAGACTAGCTAAGACTCCTTACCACAGCCAAGCACAGGTAAGCAGGCTTGAACTAAACAACAAGCAAACATCCCACAGTCTATGCACAGGGATATCTAACTTGCCACAGACTTAGATCAACAACCACAGCCTAGCACAGGATGTTATCAGGCCTGACTTTCAACTAAGGCAAAGCACAAGTTGGAAAGATTTTGGAAATGAGAACAATGCTCAAGTTTTTCATTCAATAATCAACTGCCTTGTACAAAAGAGCATGGGTCCTTATATAGGCCTCAATGTTTGATCTGATTACAACCCTAGAGTATCATCTAAGGGCCAAGATTAACTATTAAAAGATGACAAAATACTGGCTAGAAATACAGACTGCTAATGCCAAAAGAAAAACAATAAAACAGACAAAATGCAGACATTTGACAATGACATGCTCCAGGTTGTGCTGGTTGCTTGGTGTTGGCTTGGAACTTGTGGACGAGGCTCATCAATGCTCCTTGACCTTCTTCTGCAGTAGTTCTAATAGTAGGGAAGACAAGGAAAGACTTTTGGAGATAGTCTTTCAGTTTTTAGCTAGAAATGGAAAGACTGCTTTATGCTTTATGCTTTGGGTAGGCTGTTTTGATTTGGATTTTTAGGGTAGTTGTGTTGTGTTTTGGAATCGGTTCCCTAGGACTTTTTTGGATCTAGGTGGGTAAGGTTTTAGCTGGGCTTGGTGGTAGCTGGTGGTTCAGAGTGTGGTGGTAGTTATGCCTTTCCCAAGTGACTGGTGTAGGATGTTTTTGTGATTTTGTGGTGGGGTGTTGGTGGCCTTGTTTTTGGCTTGCTTGGCTCGTGTCCTGGCTATCATGGACCCTCCTTGTGACATGATCTTGGCTAGCATTCATCAGTTTGAAACTTTCCCTTTTGTTACCCATCCCTTGCCCCCAGATTGACCCCTGGATACCCATGTAGACCTCCCCTTGGTTACCAATGCTTACCCCTTGATCCCCTTTGTTGAATTCTGCACAACCCTGTGCCCCAGCTCCTGCTGCAACAGGTTAACCTCCCTTAATCGAACAACCAAGAAAGGCATGTCCACTATTGGTTGTGACGAGGTGCTCCTTGAGCTAACCCTCAAGTTTGTGTTTGACACAACTCTTTTTAATTCATTATCAAAAACTGGATATTACATTGGGTGGTGAGTTCCTTATATAGGGGCTCACATTACATCCTATCCATCCATCTAAAAAGCTACATCTAATGGCTACAATTGAAAGGAGCAAGAGGACAATATGATAAAGCATTACAAACAAAAGGACATAATAAAACTAGTCTAAACAGTCCAAGGGACTGTTGAAACCGGACCAACATATGCTGCCAATGGCAGGGGCCCTTGTCCTTGTCATGACTAGCCATGTCCTTGTCATGACTAGCCATGTCCTTGTCTTTGGACTTGTCTTGGCTTGGGCAATGTGGCTGGCATGTGATGGGCATGTCCTTGTCTTGACCGAGACAAGTGGGGCTGTTATGCCCTTGTCTTGACCGAGACAAATGGACAGGCATGTCCTTGTCTTGTTGCTTGTCCTTGTTGCGTGTCTTGGTCCTCCTAGGGGCTGCCATGGCCTTGTCATGGCCGTGTCTTGGCTTGCCAAGATGCTGCCATGTCCTTGTCATGGGGTCGTGTCCTTGTCTTGCCATGTGCTTGTCATTGTCACGAATTGTGGGGCTGAGACAAGGGACTGCCATGTCCTTGTCTTGGCTGCCAATTCTTGTCCTTGTCCTTCCTTTTGGCTTGGCATCTTCATGAGACACAAGAGGGACCATGTGATGTTGCTTGTCCTTGGAATCTTTGGATTTGTGATCACCTTTAGGCCTTGTAAAGACTCAATTAACTAGCCACCCATTTTCAGCCATGGTACTTGTTTCTTCAAAAATATGAGCCTCTTCCAAAAAGGATACTACCCCCCCCCCCCTTTTCACTACAAACTCCTCTTGTTAAAGAAAATTTGTCCTCAAATTTTGTGTGAAAAGAAATAAGGTAGTACACAACAACGCAACAGTAACTTAGACTGTGACTCACAACAACACAATTTCAGAAAACTAGAAACATGTATGATGAAGAAGGCACAACAAGAGGACTCCTAACCACAGCCTAGCACAGGTTTAGGATCCTTTCGTTGCCTAGCTTGACCCAAGACACTACAGCCTAGCACAAGTGTCCTTAACAGGTTATCAAACTTAGAACCTACAAACCACAGCCTTGCACAGGTTTGAAGGACGACTCCTTTGCACATCCATGACCCCAATCTTCCAAGATCGTCTTGGTTTGAGAAAACACAAGAGCCTAAGCTCTGATACCACTTTGCAGCGTAATTAGGGGGGTCTATGCGTTTTTGTGGAGGACCCTATGAACGGCCCAAAGTCCTAAAGACGACCAAGGGGCTGCCCCAAAGTGGCAGCAACAAAAGGGGTACTTATGGGGGTTTATTTGTTTCCTAAGCCTATGAAAAACATGAAAGATATGATTGTGAACAAAGAGCCACAAGACCGGCTCATGGCTCGACCCACAACCTACTCGAGCCAAGGAGTTGAACCACACAAGTCCACCTCCCTAACACAAGCTCGATATGATCAAGACCCAAACTACAGACAAGCACAAGTTTGGACCTCAACCTGGACAGCAAGTTTAGCTTAGCTCACAGCCTAGCACAGAACCAAACTAACCTCACTAACAGACGTAGGTCGATCACCCACAGCCTAGCACAGGGCGACCACCAGGCATGGCCGATTAGGAGAGCTTAACCACAGCCTAGCACAGGTTAACCTCCCTTAATCGAACAACCAAGAAAGGCATGGACACTATTGGTTGTGACGAGGTGCTCCTTCAGCTAACCCTCAAGTTTGTGTTTGACACAACTCTTTTTAATTCATTAACAAAAACTGAATATTACATTGGGTGGTGAGTTCCTTATATAGGGGCTCACATTACATCCTATCCATTTATCTAAAAAGCTACATCCAATGGTTATAATCAAAAGGAGCAAGAGGACAATATGATAAAGCATTACAAACAAAAGGACATAATAACAACTAGTCTAAATAGTCCAAGGGACTGTTGAAACCGGTCCAACAATTGCTGCCCATGGCAGGGGCCCTTGTCCTTGTCATGACTAGCCATGTCCTTGTCATGACTAGCCATGTCCTTGTCTTTGGACTTGTCTTGGCTTGGGCAATGTGGCTGGCATGTGATGGGCATGTCCTTGTCTTGACCGAGACAAGTGGGGCTGCTATGCTCTTGTCTTGACCGAGACAAATGGACAGGCATGTCCTTGTCTTATTGCTTGTCCTTGTTGCGTGTCTTGGTCCTCCTAGGGGCTGCCATGGCCTTGTCATGGCCGTGTCTTGGCTTGCCAAGATGCTGCCATGTCCTTGTCATGGGGCCGTGTCCTTGTCTTGCCATGTGCTTGTCATTGTCACGGATTGTGGGGCTGAGACAAGGGACTGCCATGTCCTTGTCTTGGCTGCCAATTCTTGTCCTTGTCCCTCCTTTTGGCCTGGCATCTTCATGAGACACAAGAGGGACCATGTGATGTTGCTTGTCCTTGGAATCTTTGGATTTGTGATCACTTTTAGGCCTTGTAAAGACTCAATTAACTAGCCACCCATTTTCAGCCATGGTAATTGTTTGAGCAAAAGATGAGCCTCTTCGAAAAAGGATACTACCCCCCCCCCCTTTTACTACAGGAGTTACAATGCAACAATGGGGAATGAAGCAAGGAAGACTCCTTGTTCACACAAGGAGTTACAATATAACAATGGGTAATAAATCAAGGAAGACTCATTGTTCACACAAGGAGTTACAATACAAACAATGGGTAATGAAGCAAAGAATACTCATTGTTCACACAAGGAGTTATAATGCAAACAACGGGTAATCAAGCAAGGAAGACTCATTGTTCAAACAAGGAGTTACAATGCAAACAATGGGTATCGTTTGAGTTTCTAAAACTCGGTTTTGTGCTTTGTTATATCCAAATGGATTGTAGAGACAATTTTGGACTCCATTAAAATGGACTGGATTAACATAGCATAGGCCCCTAGTCACTTATATGAGGTGACATCTCGAAGTGACTAGATTGTGGTGCGATTGATGGCAAGTTCAAGTGTCATAGGGTCATAGGGATGACCAATCGATCACATAGACAGACTGTAAGGGACAATCTGTCGGGAAGTGACCGCTTATAGAATTCTGGCAATTCTTGTAGCCTGGTCGTGGCAAGAGCTACTAGTATTCTTTTGAGGCAATTCTTTGACTAAAGACTGTTCACCTAAGGTGGCACAGTTTCAGAGTGACTTTGATTTATGCTCTACGACCTTCGTAACTGGGGTCAAATGGGCATCTTTTGGGCCATGATGAGCTGTGGCTATGCAAAGGGAATAGTGCGATAGGAATTGTCCACCCCTTGTCAGGGTTGTTTTAAATCTCAAGGCCACTCGAGGAGGAGTAAGCTGAAAATGCGTGGCCACGCTCGGAAAGGTATCTATGGTAGATAATTCCGGTCAGGCACAGTTACTCTCCAGATCGAGGAAACCACTCTTGATATGATCAAATACAAGGACGACCTGTAAGACACCTTGCATTGAGTGGGAGATCTTGTAATAGGACAAGAGAATTGGTGACGCACACTTGTCTCGGACAAGTGGGAGATTGTTGGAGGAGTAAGTGTCCTCAACAATAGTGCGATCACATAATTAAATCTCAATAATAAGAATACAAAGGGATGATGAATATTATAGTCAACTGGTCAACATAAATCGGTAACGATTGGCTCAATTGAGTTTGACGTTACTGTCGTATGACGGTGGTGATCAGTTGATCCCTTGAGGTCACACCTAAAGGACAAACCCCTAATCATGTACATTAATTAATTGTATAGTGATACAGATTAATTAATCCCTTAAAATGAACCAAGTTCAAATTGTGAGTGAGAAATATATCTTATTGTAATATGATTAAATAAGATTCATTTTAGAAATTTAATTGTTATATTACTAAGAATGCATTATGTTTATGAAACATTTGAGATAAGTTAATTTGGTTAATTATAATTACAAATTGTTGTAGATTATTTTAACCAAATATGAGAGGACCCATTTTATTTACATGTAATTATAAAATGTGACTTAAAATGTTAAGTCTAATTTATTTGTTATGAAATTGCATTTAAATTGGTTAAATGCACATTTATAAGCAAAATTACATGTTATATGTCACATGTCACACTTGTGACAAATGACAAATTGCAAAAATAAAATGGACACCCATATTACATGGGTGAACCGGTTTTGGTAGTGTACCAAGAGGGTGATTATTTTTGTGTATTATTCTAATTGGAAATTAGACATAATCATACCCAAAACTATTACCAACACTCAACCTTTTTACATTGTTAAGAACAATTGGAAGTGACAAGACCCCACCCATGTGGGGTGTGTGTGACCGGTTCTCACAAGCCAAAAGATGGCTTGTTTTTCCTCTTATTTATACAATACACTACCTCATATAATTCATTCATGAAAAATCACTACTTCTCTCTACATTCTCACACTAAAAGAAAGCTTAAGAAGCATCACATTTCTAGTGTTCACTTACTAATAAAGTTACTAAGTGTAGTAATTAGATTATTAGTTATTTAAGGGATTTACTATTTTATACTAGTGTAGTATTTTAAATAGTGATTAAAGGGGTAGTCTTGGGTGCATCTAATAGGAGTGTTCTAACACTTAGAACTTGGAAGTTCATCCCTAACATTATAAGCTCAAGATCAAAGTAGGAAGGAGTCCTATGTTGTGCCCATATTTGTCATAAGATCAATGTAAGGAAAAATTCTTCTTATCTTTGTCTTATTTTGTTGTGCATGCATAAGATTTATTTAGTTTAAGAGTAAACTAAATGTATAATGATATTAGAAGTGTCTAATATTGAGTTTAAGAAACCTACACTCCTTGCGTGAACAATAAGTCTTCTTTTCTTCATTACCCATTATTTGCATTGTAACTCCTTGGGTGAACAATGAGTCTTCCTTGCTTCATTACCCATTGTTACATTGTAACTCGTTGTGTGAACAATGAGTCTTCCTTGCTTCATTACCCATTGTTCGCATTGTAACTCCTAGTGTGAACAATGACTCTTCCTTGCTTCATTGCCCATTGTTACATTTTAACTTCTTGTGTGAACAATGAGTCTTCCTTGCTTCATTACCCATTATTGCATTGTAACTCCTTGTGTGAACAATGACTCTTCCTTGCTTCATTACCCATTGTTTGCATTGTAACTCATTGTGTGAACAATGAGTCTTCCTTGCTTTATTACCCATTGTTTACATTGTAAGTCCTTGTGCGAGTCTCCCTTCATTACCCATTGTTTGCATTGTAACTCCTTGTTTGAACAACGAGTCTTCCTTGCTTCATTAACCGTTGTTTGCATTGTATCTCCTTGTGTGAACAATGAGTCTTCTTTGCTTCATTACCCATTGTTTGCATTGTAACTCCTTGTGTGAACAATGAGTCTTCCTTGCTTTATTACCCATTGTTATATTGTAACTCCTTGTGTGAGCAATGAGTCGTCCTTGCTTCATTACCCATTGTTTGCATTATAACTTGTTGTGTGAACAAAGAGTCTTCCTTGCTTCATCACCCATTGTTTGCATTGTAACTCTTTGTGTGAACAATGAGTCTTCTTTGCTTCATTACCCATTGTTTGCATTGTAAATCCTTGGGTCTACAATGAGTCTTCCTTGCTTCATTACCCATTGTTATATTGTAACTCCTTGTGTGAGGAATGAGTCTTCCTTGCTTCATTACTCATTGTTGCATTGTAACTCCTTGTGTTAACAATGAGTCTTCCTTGCTTCATTACCCATTATTTGCATTAGAACTCCTTGTGTGCACAATGACTCTTCCTTACTTCATTACCCATTGTTACATTGTAACTCCTTGTGTGAGCAATGAGTCTTCCTTGATTCATTACCCATTGTTTGCATTGTAACTCCTTGTGTGAACAATGAGTCTTCCTTGCTTCATTACCCATTGTTGCATTGTAACTCCTTGTGTGAACAATGAGTCTTCCTTGCTTCATTCCCCATTGTTGCATTGTAACTTCTGTGTGAACAATGAGTCTTCCTTGCAGTATTACCCATTCTTACATTGTAACTCGTTGTGTGAACAATGAGTCTTCCTTGCTTCATTACCCATTGTTTGCATTGTAACTCCTTGTGTGAACAATGACTCTTCCTTGCTTCATTACCCATTGTTACATTGTGCAACAGGAGTTCAATGCCAAGTTCATAGCCAAGACCAACCAACCCATGATCAGTCCAACCACAATCCAATCTCAGCCTCACCCTATGTCAAGAGTTACCTTAATGCATTGTACAGTCTAGGCCTAAGCAAACAAGCCATGACACGAGCCATTGATAGCCATGACACGAGCCTGGGCAAGCCAGGACACAAGACAGACACACAAAACAAGCCAGTCAGCCTTCAGGAAAAGCATTCAGCAACAGCACCTTGGGCAGGGTCCAAGGGTGTTTTCCAAGCTTAGGAACTTCAAACCAAGGATTGGGCTTGGTCCTAGGGAGGGTCTACTACCTTTTTGTCCAGGGAACCTTCCTCAGAAAATGCCAGGATCACCCCTCAAAACAAGAGCCAAGTTCACCAGTCCAGTTCTCATCTATTCAGAAGCAGTTCAGCTGTCACTATCAAAGTTTCTTCTTTTGGCCAAGCAGACTCGAGGGCTTTTGCTCAGACTTTGGGGACTAATACTACTCCAGTTTAGGACCAAAACACCAAGCAAAAAGTCCACTATGTGCCATATAACAAGCAGCAACAAGGCAACAAGAAACCTGTCATTTTCAGAACTGTTTTTCTGTTGTTTTACTTTATTTCAGTTTGTATCAGTTTGTAGATGTTATTTTGTTTTCTTTTGAGGATCATTGCCAGCCTTAGATATGTTTGGACGTTCAAGATGTAATCGTATTGCCTATATAAGGCTTGTTTCTAATGAATGAAAGGCATATTTGAAGTAAACACAAAAACTGAAACCTTTGTTTCTGTTAACTTCTCTTGGCTGTGTGCTTGAGATACCCTTCCTTTGCTGTGTGCTTGGAAGTGAGTCTGAGTCCATAGTTGTGTGCTAGGATTGAGTCTCAACCCTTAACCATTGGCTTTGTGCTTTGATTCTGGCTCTATCATTTTTAATAGCATTTTCAGTCAAGTAACAGAGCAAACATAGAGTGTCTTAATCACAGCTTACATTGTCTCCATTTGTGCTTGTTTCCTTGATATTTTCAGTGCAAATTGATTATCAGAGCTTTGGTTTGTGAGTTCATTTATCCAACTACATTAAAAACACAAAATCAACCATGAGTGAAGAGAGAATTGTAGGACTGGAGACCACAGTTCAAGGTCTCACCAGAACTGTGATGGAAGTCACAAGATCTGTTAATGAACTCCTTGATGGTCATCTTAACAATGACATAAGGGGAGGTAGAGGTCGAGGAAGGGGAGCACCATTTCCACATGGTGGAGGAAGGAGGAGACAGCATGTTGAACAAGAGGAGGTGTCAGACTCAGATGGCTCAGATCAAAGTATTCTAAGACATCATGACAAAGACATTAAGGTAGAGATTCCTGACTTTCTAGGTAGCATGAACCCTGATGATTTCCTAGATTGGTTAAGGTATGTAGAAAGAGTCTTTGAGTTTAAAGGATACACTGATAGAAAGACTTTTAAGGTTGCTATCATGAAACTGAAGGGATATGCATCACTGTGGTATGAGAACATGAAAACCTTGAGGGTTAGGGAAGGGAAAGAACCTGTTAAGTCATGGCTCAAACTGAAAAAGAAAATGAGAGCTAAGTTTGTATCTAGAGACTACACTCATGACATGTTCATCAAACTCACCCACCTAAAGCAAGACCAAAGACCGATATAATCTTACCTAAGGGACTTTGAACAACTCACCCTACAATGTGAGGTTGTTGAGAAACCAGAACAAAGGATAACCTAGGTTCTTAGAAGGGCTGGATGAGAGGATTGCTAATATGGTTAGACTGCAAAACATATACTCCTTTGAGGAGGCTGTTAACTTGTCCTTGAGGGTATAAAAGTTGGGCAAAGGGAAGATTAGTGCCTCTAAGACACCATCTAGAGCATCTACTTTCAAACCTTAAGTAGGAGTAAGGATAGGGGACCCTTTAATCCCTGCCAGGACCCCTGTCAACATTGATAAAGGCAAGGCTGTTGACTCAGCCCAAAAGAAAACTATCCCCCTCAAGAAATGTTTTCAGTGTCAAGGTTATGGACACTTTGCTAGAGAATGTCCATCAAAAAGAGCCCTTAGCACTATGGAAGTTGTGCAGTGGGGAGAGGATGAGGTTTTGGTGTGTGATGATGAGATGGAAGAGCCTGAGGCTGAGGCTAGTGAAGAATTGATTGAACCAGATGCTGGGTTAAGCCTGGTGACATGGAGGGTAATGCACACACAACCCCAACCCTTAGAGGAAGATCAAAGACACCAGATCTGATTGTGGATGGAGGTAGCTGCACCAATGTGGCTTCTAAAACACTGGTAGATAAACTAACATTGCCCACCAAAGACCACCCTCAACCTTACAAGCTTAGGTGGCTGAACAAAGGGGCTGAAGTTAGGGTAGATCAACAGTGTGTTGTGCCATTTTCTATTGGGAAAAGATATGCTGATGAAGCCTTGTGTGATGTACTGCCCATGGATGCCTGTCACCTTCTATTGGGTAGACCTTGGGAGTTTGATAGGGATGTTGTCCATCAGGGAAGGGACAACACTTACTCTTTCAGATTTGGGAAGAAGAAAATCATCTTAGCTCCTTTACCCCCTATCCTGAAAGGAAACCCTCCACTCTTAACTGAAGCTGCTAAGGAGGTTCTGCTGATGAGTGAATAAGAAATAGAACTCAGTTAAATGATCTCAGACCAGTCTATGTACTCCTCACCAAGGAGGTAGGGGAAGGTCCTAACCAGGTGCCTGAAGAGGTACAAGCCTTGCTGAAAGCCTATGAAGATGTTTTCCCTGCTGAACTACCTAGTGGGTTACCTCCACTGAGGGGAATTGAGCACCACATTGATTGGTGCCTGGGGTTGTCCTTCCAAACAAGCCTGCTTACAGAAGTGACCCCAGGGCAACACAAGAGCTGCAATCTCAAGTGGGAGAGCTGCTTAGCAAAGGGTATGTCAGGGAATCTCTCAGCCACTATGCTGTGCCAGTATTGCTAGTGCCTGAGAAGGACGGAACTTGGAGGATGTGTATAGACAGCAGAGCAATCAACAACATCACCATTAAGTATAGGTTCCCTATACCTAGACTTAATGACATTCTGGATGAACTCAGTGGGGCTCAAGTGTTCACCAAGATTGATCTAAGGCAAGGGTATCATCAAGTAAGGAGTAGAGCTGGAGATGAGTGGAAGACTGCATTCAAAACCAAACATGGGCTGTATGAGTGGCTAGTGATGCCATTTGGGCTCTCCAATGCCCCTAGCACCTTCATGAGGCTAATGACAGAAGTATTGAGTCCCTATTTGGGAAAATTTATTGTGGTATACTTTGATGACATTCTAGTCTACAGTTCAAGCAAGAGGGAACACCTACAACACCCGAAGTTACTATGTGAAGTTCTGAGGGAGAACAAGCTCTATAGTAAGCTGGAGAAGTGCACTTTCATGAAACCAGAGGTACATTTCCTTGGGTTCATTATCTCAAAGGATGGTGTAGCTGTTGACCCTAAAAAGGTCAAGAAATCAGGGATTGGCCCACCCCCAAGACAGTAACTAAGGTCAGGAGTTTTCATGGGTTAGCATCCTTCTACAGAAGGTTCATTCAAGGGTTCAGCTCCATTATGGCTCCCATCACTGAATGCATGAAGAAAGGGGAGTTCAGCTGGGGTGATAAAGCTGAGAAGTCCTTCAACTCAATCAAAGAACTACTATGCAAGTCTCATGTGCTGGGTTTGCCTGATTTTAACAAACTGTTTGAAGTAGAGTGTGATGCAAGTGGGTTAGGAGTTGGGGCAGTACTCGTTCAAGAGAAGTGGCACATAGCCTATTTTAGTGAGAAGCTAAGTGGAGCTAGGTTGAACTACTCTACCTATGATAAAGAGTTTTATGCCATAGTAAGAGCCCTGAATCATTAGGGACATTACCTGAAACCCAAGCCTTTTGTGCTACATTCAGATCATGAGGCCTTGAAATTCATTAATGGCCAACACAAACTCAATCCCAGGCATGCCAAGTGGGTGGAATTTCTGCAATCCTTCTCCTTCTCAAGCAAGTACATAGAAGGAAAGAATAATGTAGTGGCTGATGCTCTCTCTAGGAGATCTGTGATGTTGACATTCATGGAGCAAAGGGTCCTAGGCTTTGAGTTCATGAAGGAACTCTACATGGAAGATCCAGACTTCAAGGAGGAATAGGAGGTGTATTCAGAGGGAAAGCTCAAGAAGGGAAGCAAATACTTTACACAGAATGGTTTCCTCTTCCAAGGAAACAAACTGTGTATACCCAGAGGTCCTTACAGAGGGTTGCTAGTCAAGGAGGTCCATTGCAATTGGCTTGCAGGACACTTTGGAGTACAAAAGACCTA